>JAXGGA010004866.1:0-83724 GCA_038373865.1 Uloborus plumipes
TGCATTTTAAGGGAAATATGAGAATGAGAAATGTTTAAAAAACCTTATTCTTCAAAGTCATATCTGAAAAAAAAATTTCGCTTTTGTGCAGTAAACAAATGTAGCCACAAAACCTTTTTGAACACAAATTTAAATTAAAACGCACATTCGTGTTTCCCTGTGAAAAGGAACCCTTTTGTCAGTGCAAAAAAGAGTGAGTTTCAAGTATGCGTGTAATAAAAAGAAGGTTTGACCTGCTCTCTGAAGCTCTCATAATTTAAAATCATAAATTTGCTCCTTCTTGACCCAAAACTCGTGTATGTAATCTTAATTTTTATGTTTGAACTCTGTCATTTTGTTGCATATTATACTCAAAAGTTACACTTATTTGTGTGTGCTTTTATTTGTGAGTTAAGAAGGTTTAAATTAGCAGCATTGTCTAATTATTTACAGATGCAGATAAATTAGACTGAGATGGGATATGTTATTCATTAGAGTCTTAAATTAAAAACGAAAGTTCAAAAAATTTTTAGTAATGTTGTGATACACTAGGTGGCCAAAAGTATCCGGACACTTTCAAAAATTCACATTTTTACATATAGCTCGAAAAATAAGTGATCAATTGTTCTTTAACTTTAGTCATACAAAATATAGGCTTCAACGAACATTTCCAAGTTGAAATTAAATTACCCTTGCATTTGGGGGACGACAAGAAGAGGGGTTGAAAGTAAAACCGCTTTTTGACCATAACTCTTCGAAAACAGCTCGGAATAAGCTATAAATTTCAGTAATTAATTAGCATACTATGTATAATTACTGTACAAATTTTTATGAACGTACCACTCTTACTTCCGAAGATATGAAACATTTTTTTAAAAATGGCAATTTTATTTGAAGGGTTTTTGCTCATAACACGCAGAGTTTTTGATCAAACCTTATCAAAACTTCAGGAAAAATGACAAAATACAAGAGAAAGAACATATTAAAACGGTAAATAAAAATATTAAAAATCCGATGAGATATGAACGTTAAAAGGAAATAATTTTTCACGGCGCATGCGCGAACGACAGAAATTTATAACTACAAAAATATTGTAGCCTGGTTTATACTGCATCTTATAAAAAAAGTTCCAGTTGAATATCATAAAAATTGAAAAAGATTTCAGCGATCTAGTGAGCTGTAATTCATTCATTCGCTGACAATACATAAATGGCAAGGTGTTCTCCACAAATAGTGTGGTAACAATTGAGCATTTTCTTCAATGTTAAATTGTATACAGTTTGAAAATTTATATTTGGCATAGAAGTCACATTTCGCCTATTCGGCCAAAAAGACCTTATACGTAGGTGGCCAAAAGCATCCGACACCCCCTGAAACGTTGGTTTTGAACGATGACGCAATAACCTTTAATTTAAAAATAGCTCTTTGTGGACAGACCCTCACTTTTTATGTATTGTCTGCGAATGAATGAAATACAGCTCACTAGATCGCTGATATCTTTTTCAATTTTCATGATATTCTACTGGAACTTTTTTTATAAGATGAAGTATAAATCAGGCTACAATATTTTTGTAGTTATAAATTTCTGTCGTTCGCGCATGCGCCGTGAAAAAATATTTCCTTTTAACGTTCATATCTCATCGGATTTTTAATATTTTTATTTATCGTTTTAGTATGTTCTTTCTCTTGTATTTTGTAATTTTTCCGGAAGTTTTGATAAGGTTTGATCAAAAACTCTGCGTGTTATGAGCAAACACCCTTCAAATAAAATTGCCATTTTTTAAAAAATGTTTCATATATTCGGAAGTAAGAGTGGTACGTTCATAAAAATTTGTACAGTAATTATACATAGTATGCTAATTAATTACTGAAATTTATAGCTTATTCCGAGCTGTTTTCGAAGAGTTATGGTCAAAAAGCGGTTTTACTTTCAACCCCTCTTCTTGTCATCCCCCAAATGCAAGGGTAATTTAATTTCAACTTGGAAATGTTCGGTGAAGCCTATATTTTGTATGACTAAAGTTAAAGAACAATTGATCACTTATTTTTCGAGCTATATGTAAAAATGTGAATTTTTGAAAGTGTCCGGATACTTTTGGCCACCTAGTGTATTACCCATGCGTTTTTAGTGGTCGTTCAGTAGAAGCACGAATTGAGCTGGCAATGAAATAAAACCGGTTTTGACAATGGTTTTTGACCTGTTAGAGAGAGATTCGTACCAAATCGCTTTGACGATGGATAGTATCTAGGGTTGGTTGGGGGAAAGTGGGAACCCTTTTCGTATAAAGATTGCACACAATATTGGTGCGTAGGATCTTAAATTTCATCAACTTCAACGCGGCACTCAAGTATAGCTTCCAAATATTTACTTTAAAACTATTGGATGAAAGAATAAGTGAGTACAGTACTGCCAACGTATTTTGTAACATAAAAAGTTGTAAGCGGATATTATGATCTTGGTCGCAGAGTGTATCAGCGAGCCATCTGAAGTTCCTTTGTAAGTCATGCAAAAAAGATTAAACATTATGAAGTGGTGCAAAAGTAAAACCATATAGTTAGAACCTAAACCTAAATGATGGTTCGTACGGTAGAGATGTTCCTACAAACTGAAAATGTGCATTATGGTCATTTTTGTTGTACACAATTGTCTCTGCAACGAGCATTAAACGTTATTTATGAGTGTAAAATTTGAAAAAGGTTTATATATATCTTATACAAAACAAATCAAGCACCCAATAACTTTGCATGAAAAAAGTTTAAATTTTGTTTGAAAAAAGATGCTTCATTAATTTAGGATTATAAAGCAAAGAATAACGCAAAAAAAAGTCTACCTAAGTAAAGTACAATAAGCAAGTCGTGAAGTATAATGAATGAGTTAGTCACTCTTCTTTCAAATTCTTATAAAGTATTCAATCATTTTTATGCAAAAATATCAAATTTCAAACGAGGCATCTATTTTACTCGAATAAAGACGTTCCAGAAAGTTATGTATCATTAAAGTGGTGTAAAGAATGACACCTAATTTTTCCATATGTCGGCTACCACGAGATACCCACGTGTCTTTCATTTTGATAAAAGAAAAATTTACTCGCGTGTAAGAACTTTAGTTTCTGAAAGGTGTAATGAACATCTGTCATCTTATAAAATGTTCTCAAGAATTACCTGACAGCGTTCAATTAAAATGGAATGGCTACGACGCAAATTGCCCACGTACTCTGACATTTAAGTCTGCGTGATTTATTTTTTAACTTATAAAAAGGAGAAAACTTTAAACTTGTTGATCTACATTGGAGATTTTTTTCTCTTATTTGCTAGAACGTAAATTGGGTTATTTAAAAAAAGTCAAATGAAAACAATGAGCTTCTCCTTTTCTTTTCTTTCAGCCTTTTTTTTTATTATTGAAATTAGTTTTTGAGTTATTGATAAAAAGAAAAAAGTGGCGTATCTGCGTAGCAAAAATGCAGATTATGTCCCTAAAAAAATAAGGGGAGGAGGAGTAAGGGCTTATATATTATTTTTTAGATTTTTTGTAACTTAAATGAAAATAAATCAATCAAATAAATTAAAATGAAAAAAACTTGGCACCAATAAAGGATAAAACTATGCGCTAATATAAAATATTTTTCAGATTTTTAAAATAATACATTTCGGAACTATTCAAGGTCAAAGGTCAATTCGAATGACATTCAAAACATAAAAGTGTACTTTTGTATCATGTAATATATCATTTCGAAGCTCAGAATTTAAATTTTCAAAATATATCAAGTTTAAGTTTCTAACTTTATTGGTGCCTGAGTTATTTTCAGTAAAGTATGAGACAGGGTAGCAAAACCATAAAATTTTCATCCCTTATACTAAAAAATTGCTGCAGCTAGAGGATTAAGATCTGATATTAATAAACCAAATAGCAAGTGGAAAGGAACCTGCAAAATACTATGACAATCCGTGAGCACTTACTTCGATGGTGTGTGGCTTGACATGGAACGACAAAGATACAACTTAATAGCAAAAAATGTAAAAATTATCCCATTCACATTAGAACTTATTTTTAATATATTCTTAGAGTGCTAAATTTTAAAACATGGACTAAAATTCTTATGGAAGTATTTTATCTCTGCGCAGTAGATACGATATCTATTCAAACTACTATGAAAATAAATATCAATTCCTAAACGACACAATTCCGGTCTCGAATTTAGCGTGTAAGTAGTTTTATATATTCCGTTTCAGCTCTGAAAATGCCTTTAAAAGTAACAATATTTTACTCTCAGGATATTGAATGGGGTCTTTTTAGAAGAGCCGATTCAATAGTTTGTAAGGAACTGTTTCAAATAGAGCTGTTGTGCATTGGAGAAACACATATTTCAGAACAGTATTGCTTCTCAAAAAGTAACTACTGTCGTTCAGGGTAACTTTGAGCAATAATTTCTCAATTTCAAACAGCCTTATTCGTATTGTAAACCATTTATTGTATTTATTGGTAACGGAAGAAAACTCATAAAGTATTGTATGTATAGTTATCCAAAATTAAGTAGTAGTAAGGATTATCTATTTAAAATACATTATTAGCTTTGTTTAAAGTTATTCTACTATGGTGGGTCACTTTGAGCTATGTCACAATTGTGATAAAAATGACTTATTTTAATAAACGAAGTGAAACTTTAAAGTAACAAAAATAATAATAAATAAAAATTGAAAAATTTGCGAAAAAGTTCTAGTTTGAACTTCACACTATTACATTTCTACCATCCAAAGTATTACATAGAACATTACAAAGTAGGTAAAGAACAATTTCAACAATTTCAAAACTGGATTTCAAACAGTACATTGTAATTTTAACATTCAGGAACATTCCCGGAAAATGTTGGTAGCTAGAGTACCTAATTTCTTCCAGTAACAACAGGAAATATTTTCTTTAAACTATGCGGCTTAGAGTGCACAGTGCTAAAGATGTGGAATCGTAGCTATAAACAACTAAGCTCTTAATTTAAGAATATCAACAAAGTACTGAGAACTCGCTACTCAACACATATTAGTAATTAAGTGCATTTCTGGAATTAAAAAAAATCTGAAAACGCACATTTTACTGCTTTTCTTTAAATTTCAATACTATTGGTCAATAGTTCAAAGATATTGAAATATTTTTTTTCGATTAAAATTAAAAACAAAATATTGACGAAAAAAATTCATAAAAACATTTTTGAAAGATTTTATTTATCTGGATGTAATTTTATGTTATATAACCCAGCGAATAAATGAAAAGAAACGTATCATTTAAATGTTTTTTTTTTCACTTTGCTCGGTTGTAGCTGTTTTATGTCAAAGTGACAGTCAAATTTTCTACTTTTTATTTGCTTGTAATTTTGCATTTCATTACGAAGCAAATACAAAATTTCGTCAACTTCGGCTTTATTTTTTCTTGATTTATAGTTGATATAATTAATTAAGTTTTTTAAAACAGTCAAATTAAAAATTTTCTTACTTTATATTTTATCATGAATAAGTTAAAAGTTTGACGGTAAAACGAAAATCGAAAATTTATTTTTTATTACTTACTAGCGGTACCCGCACGGCTTTGCCCGTGGTATAAAATTAAAAGTTCATTTGTAAAAAAATGATATAGCAGAAAAAAATACTCTATTTTAGTTATAATTCAACTATAATTCCTTCAAAGTATGATATAAAAATTTGGTATGGACTCTACACTACTTCCTTTTACGTGTAAATTTCTTAGTAGATGCCTTAAGTGCTAAAATAGTGCTTGAAGTGAGTAAGATAACAATTCAAACATTTGCATCCCTAGTTTGCCACGAAACAATGCAAAAAAATGTTTTACAATGATTAATCTCCTAAATATCGCCGATTTTAACATCATTCAGTAGATTTTTCGCAAAATATCGCCAATAGCGCCAAATTGAACCCAAAAAAATTTTTTTTTCGCTAAATTTATTGCCAACTTGGCGATATGTCGCCAAATTGGCGTCAAACACTTGGTGACCAAAAGCTTGGCGAGATATCGCCAAGTGGTCGCGCCAATTCATATCACTTTGGTCTGCATTGAAAGCCCTGATTACCCCATAAAAGGGGTAAATCACCCCCTTGGGGACATTCGAATGCAACCCCAAAGATAGGTGCACAAAAATAAGCCAAAAGAAAAAATAAGAAAAATTTTGTTGCTCACAGAAACCAACAGAAATCTTACCAAAGTTTAAAAGAAGAAGAAAGTTTTCTTTCCTAACTTCAAAAACAAAATAATACATTTTCCGAAATGACATACTTTAGAAAGAACGTTGCAATATCGCAATAAGATAGAAGTAAATATACTGAAATAGAATTGAATGCCAAATTGTAAAAAAGTCGCCAAAAAATAATTTTTAATATTGTCTTTCATTATTTATTAAATGCAATTACAGTCCAACAATAAATAATCACATTGCAAAAGTATATTTGGAGCAATTTTTTCTTTTAAACTCAACTGATCCTAAAAATTTTAAGTATTAGTCATAGAAATTTCGTGCATTATTCTTCACAATGATAATAAAAACAATAAACATCGACAAAGATCAACCAGCAAACGATAAATTAAAAGCTAAATTCGTTCACTCAAGCCATTTGCTGCAATTTATATTGAAATAAATTAATAATGAAGTAAAATATGTTTTGCAGACGATAAATTTAGAATGGTATCCTGTATTTTAAGGAAAGGACTCGATTTCTCATTTGATTGACAGGTGCCATCTTATCACGGTTTTTAATATTTCATTTGACTAATTTTAATAAGGCTTGGAGTTTGGATTGTTACAAAAACAAATACATTTTTAAAATTATTAAGGGAAAAAGAACGAAATAAAAACGTAACCATGGTAACAACATGAAAAGGTTATTTCCGTTGATAAAATAATTCATTTCATCTCTATTTTCAAACAAATTTTATACGCGAGCAAAGCCATTTTAGAATCGTTTGGCTTGCTTTACTGAAGGTAAGCCTTGAATTTCGGGATTCTAAAAACAATTGTTACAGCTCTCCTGATGATCGTAGAAACTTCGAAAAAACGTCATTTTGTGCAGAAAATTTCAAGCTTTCGAATGACATAAGACTTGAAAATGTGTATGGAATATTTCTTCCCTATTTTATCGAATTTCCTCTAAAAATTCGAATAGAAAAAGAACGAAATGGAATGTTCGAAAAATCGCTTCGAGGTGCAAAACTACATGCTACAAACTAATTTTGTGCCAAGTGGCATGAAAATCGACCGAACGGTTTTGGCGCTACGCGCGTAACAGACAGACAGACAGAAAGAAAGAAGGACAGACAGAACCACCTTCAGCTTTATTATTAGTAGAGATGTAATTTTAACTCGCTAATTATGTTTAAAAAAATGGCAAGTTTAATCTTTTCGTCTAACAAATACATTTTAATACTCTAGCATCACAGTTTAACGTGTGTAAAAAAGTTCACCATGCTTTTATTTTTTATCTCAGCATGGTATATTTTCGAAGTTAATAACAAGTCACATTCGAATTTCTGTTCAAATTGCAGTACATTTTATAAACATTTAGTTTTATTTGAGGCAAAGTACACTAATAATCCTTTTCCTGCTTTTCATCCGGACATAATAATAAGTGTTGAAACATTTCCATTTTTCGTATCACATACGTATATATTTTTTATTTAATAATAAGCGAAACATATTTTTCGTTATTGTTGTTTCATACATATGTGTCATGATGCATACGTAAAAACAAATATATTTTATCTCCTGCTGTTTAATTTATTTTTACGTTGAGTGTGGGGAAAAACCTTTTCGAGTGTAAAAGACTCAAAGCTTGAAAAGTGCTTGAAGGACGTACGTCTACAGATAATAAAATGAGTTTTTTGGGAAGTTTGGATTTCTTTCTGCCAGCCAATTACCGGTTCTCGTTAGAAATGCAAAACGTCTTAAAAAGACAAATTTAAGTCTTTTATGACTCGCTTTTCGACACGTATTTCGCTTATATTATGGAACCTTCAAGAAAAAATATGTCAAGCATGTATTTTTGTTTTTACGAACCCTTTTATTTCTCACGATTGTAATAGCGTATGCCTGAAAAGTTTTTCTTTGTTTTATGTTTAACTAATTAGAATTTTAGTTGTCCCAGTTTTTGTTAACTTTTCAGCTTTTTCTGTGCAATTTTAGTAACTAGTGTAATCAACTATGAATTTCTTAACTGTAATTAACCAAATTAGACTTTCACCGGTTAGTCAACAGCATAACATGAACGAAAGAAATATATTACGCTGTGTTAGGATAAAAGGCAGTAACAACAAATTTTTCATTCTTTTTGCATTTTTATCATCAATTGCACTAGTTTTATTGTGCACGTGAGTTTATTGATCTCAGTTGAAAATATAAAATAAAAATAAATTAAGCAAAATAAAGCTCGAAAAGAACGTCAAATTCTCTTTTCTTACTTTTCAGTATGATATACCCCCCCCCCCCCCCGCCCCAGAACACATTTCTTCAAATATCTCAAAAACACATTTTGGCAAGTACTGACTTTTACGTTTCCACGGTAGTAGTTGTCATGTCGTTCAATGTAAAGCTATACAATGTACCCAGATACATTGTTGACGTCCCTACTAGTTTGTTTCATGCATTGAATATTGATACGCCACAGAAATATAATCATATCTAATGAGATACTGTCTGATTTTCTTAGGTAAAACCTTCCGCGTATTTACGCATGCGTCAGGTCTTCTCTGATCTTACCAAAATAGGGGTGATAGGTAAGATAACAATAAGGGGAAGAATAATAAGAAGCATTTTAAGCCGTATCAAACAACGTAGAACGATGCTAATTTCAAATACATAGTTTAGTTGAATATGTCAAAAGGATAGCAAAATGCAAGTTTTAAATTGAAAACTTCGGAAAGTTCCCACTCACAACCCATCACCCCTTTTTTAAGTGGAATGGTTAGCGAGTGCTAGGCGTTTTTTTCACGGACGGAGTTCCTCCGTTACGGAAACTAAAATTATTAAAACATTGTTTCTGGAAATTTTTAAAATTTAATTGCACTATATAGTGGTAAAGTAACAATATACAAAATATTACAGCATGAGTATCAATTTTTGAGAGTTGAATGTATTGTTATATGCTGTGCTTTTCAGAGATAACTTTTTGCTGACTAGAATAGACTACACGAGCTACTTTATATTAAAATATTGCTAGATACGTGGCGTCAAAAACAGAATAACAATTTTACCATTTGACTTTGCCCCACATTTCCCCTCTATTATTAGACTGATAAAGATGTTGATCCTAAAAACAAAAAAGTCTGAAACATACGCGATCAATCTATATATAAATTGATGTATATACCTGTATATATGTTTGTATATTTGAATGTTTTCGTCGGATTTTCATCGAACTTGGCACAGTTGTTCCTTGATGTATTAGAATTCACATAGGTGGAGTTTTGAAATTCAAAAAGCTCAAAATTCAAATTTTTTGTCTCAAAATGGCCATTTTCTTTCAATTTTGAATATATAGAGTAATAGAGATAAGCCTTTAAGCATACAAATTGATAAAATTTAACACATTTAAATATGAGTATTTTCCAACAAAGATTACGATTAACAATGAATTATCAATTTAAGGCTCACCTATTTCATTTTAGCATGAAATAAGTTAAAAACAATTATAATTCATGTTCTAATTACCTTGGAACATTGCACAAATATTGTATGATACAGACAAATTAGATGTTCGAACGGACATTTAATTCTAATTTTTGTGAGCATTTTTTGGTCCTCCTATTAGAAGAATTATGCAAAGGACCGATTGATGCAATTTTTATATGCCCATGTGGATAGAATTCATTAAAATAATTTTTTAGAGCTATGTTGTATTAATAAGCACCCGGGCAACGCCGGGTAATAAGCTAGTAAACTATAATTAGTGGAACAGTTATCTGGCTGAAGAATAATTCCTTCTTTAATGAAGAAGGAAATGTAATTTTGTACTGTAAATTTATCTTATAAACAATATAGTACTCCAATTTTAATCTAGGAGTCAACTATACGATCATTGCTAAAAACATAAAAGCAACTTTTCTCGCTAACAAAACTTAAATCAATTTTCAATATTAGTAGATAATACGAATAAATTTAGTTTCATTTACGTAAAGGTTTTCCAAATATACCTCTCAAAGCAATTAAATCTCTCCTCCACGCTTGGAACTGATCAGTAATCGCCTTATCTAGCGAGATAATATTTTCTATTTATAGGGCCGACTTCATATACTATTCGTGGGAATAATTTAGAGGCACCGTATTGAAATAACCATTTTTATGTCCATTTTTATGGTCTTGGACATCTGGTTATTGTTTCTACTGAAGTCACTCTCACGTTTTATGAGTATCATGTTGGGCGTTTTCGTCTTTATTAGATATCTACTCGGAATACACCGCTTCTTCGATAAAAACAAAATTGAGTGCAACATTTTATAAACATAATGAAAAGCTGTTTATTAATAGGAAAAATCATATATTTGTCGTGAAATCTAGAAAATGTCTTGGGTTTACAAGTTATGTATGCACACGTGGGTTTGTGTGTGGAAACAGAGTTTATAAACTTGAGATGAATTATAGCTTACATATTTTATCTTTTAATTTTTCGTACTAATAAATAGTTTTTTATAGTGCTTATAAAATGTTGCTATTTTTTTTTGGGTAGGACAACTCCATTCCGACCACGGCATAACACCCCGGAATCTTCATATAATAATTTGACACATTTATTAGTTTGCAGGGATGCTAGTTTGACTTGTTCAGATGTATTTTGGTCTCTAAATTGAGCTGAGTTAAATTGAATAGAACAAAATACGTGCACGAAAAGTTACCATTCTTCTCTTTCATTAAATAAACTATTCTGAATTGGATTCTTGCCAATTCCATACCAAACGTGGACAGACAGTATGTGTGCTTGCGGGTTTATTCTTGCGTATTTTAATATTTTTTTTCTCCGCATTAAGCCTTCTTTCATGATCTTCTTCTAATTCAAATTTTACAAAAAAATAGGCAAGGAAAGCTGGTTCGCAGATTTTAAATTACAGTAATATTTTTTCCCCAAAAAAGATAGTTAAATGCTTAAAACAAGTCCAAATTAATTTTTAACATATTCGTAAATTATTTTTTCCTGAGAAATCCTTCAAAATGGAAATTGTTTTAACCCTAATCTTAGTTCAATAGTAATACCTCGGTGTTTGTAAAAGCACTATTATAATAGTGAAACATATCACCAATATGATGGTTGTAACTAAGTTTTTGCATTGTATTGGATTTATTAAATGTTTCGGTGAATTGTTGAATTTTATTTTTAACTGTCTGGAATTAGCATTATTTTCGTATTGATTCATATGCTTACTCATAAAAATACACAAACTAAAAATTTGCTGTCATGTAATGCATAAAAATAGCAGACTTAAATACACACCTTTTAATTAAACTATTAATTGGCTCTTACGAAGAGTTTTTAGCGATGTGTTGCTATCATTTTACTTTCTCTTTCAACTTTTCTCCTACAAAGAGAAGAACATGAGTCTATCCCCACCTTTTCCTTGTTTTTTTGCACTCTTGTAACAGAAGTTTTCCGAAAGAAAAAGGAACGAGAGACGCAAGGGTAGAAAAAAAAATAATAAAAACACTCCAGAAGTTTTTTATATATATAGTTTTCCGTCTCTCATGCTCCAATGTGCCGTAACGACGAAAGTAATTCACTCCATCGGTGCTTTTTGTTAAAAATGAGATTTCCTATCTTTGGTACTTTACGAAAATTCCCCTTGATGTTCCATGGGAAAGAATTATGCTTCGCAGGCTGTGATTTTTTGCCCTAAAAGTTTAAAAACTAATACCACGGGTTTTTTTGGAATATCTCTAGCGTAATTATAAAATTTATTACAGAGCCAAATTGATGTTCTAAAATGCCGCGCTAATAGGCGTTAATATCAAAAAATGAATAAGCAAATAAATAAATACCTAAAGGAAAATAATATAATGTAAATGAAACATAAATTAAATTAAAATAAAATGAATGATAAATAAAAATAAATTTGTTTTTGACAAGGTTAAATTGCATTTTTCTCACTAACTATTATATTGAGATATCATCCGATAAAGGAAACAATAAAAAGGAAAAAAAAACATTTAAATATAATTCTTTCTTTACTTCAATTAGAAATTTAGAATATTTTCGGATTTAAGCTTTACAAAACACGGCATTTTTGATTACCACAGCTGCGTTAAAATTATTTATTTTGATTACAAAGGTACGAGAAATATTTTGGATTTTCAATTAGGTTTGGTAAATAACAATATTTCTTGCTCTAAATACATACCTAAGCTTTAGAAAATAACAAAAGGAGCTTTAAAACTATTGCGTCGCAGTGCTATTACTAAGAAAACTGTGATGATATTGAATCATGCCCTGAAGATTATCTGTCTCCAATTAAAGTTTTAGAATGGGAGGAGCTGTGGGGATCAAAGTCAAAGTTCAACTGAACGTGAAACCATCAGTGTTTATTTCCCAAGCACGCTTGGTACATATTTTATCTAGCCACTAAGAGGATAAAGGCAGAGTCTAGTATGTCTAGCACCGGAAATTAATCAGTGAAACTCAGAGAAATTAATAAAAATCGGAGTTTTCAAAAAACTTTCCGAAGCCTATATTTAACAAATGATTTAAAGCAAGGATTTACATTACAGGGTCATTCCACGTCAGTTCACCCGGTCATGTAACCCATATCCTCGGATTTTGATAAAACTTGGTGTATTTAATATTTTTATGGTGGTAAGTAACCATATGAATTCTTTTGCCCATATGTGATATGGTTTTTGTTTTACAGGCCGTCAAACTTTTCAAAAAATCGCATTTTCTGTCAACCGCTAAGCCTAATCTGCATGTATACGTATCTCTTCAGTAAATTGTGACGGGTGCAGAAATCTTTCAATATTTCCAAAAATTCTCAGATATGTTGCTGAAAGTATGAGGATTTAATAAAAAAATACTTGAAATTTATATAATATAATTTTGTTTGAATAAAATTTGAATAAACTACGACAAGCATTTTTTTTCTTGTGCAAAACATGAGGTTACTTAAGTGGCATTTCACGAAAAGGCGGAGGTCCTATTCAATAATGGAAGCATTCGAAATGAGCCTGAAGGTGTGTTCTATCATTGCCAAGAATAAAATTAGTGGTTTTTTTCGTTTTCTTGTTGCTGTTGCACAATATACACATTTCAGTATCAACATTTTTGAAAAAAAGTTCTAGTCATTTTCCTAACCTAAATTTCACTGAAAAGCAAACATACCTTTATTTTTATGTGTATTTACAGCCCTATTATGCTACTTAAAAATCATCTTAATCCCTTATTAAGCAGAAAGAAAAGTTAGAAATAATTTATGACTCCCAAATTCAGTTGTTAAGTTCAGCAAAATATCAGATGCAGGAAAAAGATGTGCAAAACATGAATTTACTTTAGTAGCTTTTTATGAAGAGGCGGAGGTCATATTCAATACTAGAAGCATTCTAAATAAACCTAAAGGTGTGTTCTATCATTGCAAAGAATAAAATTAGTGACTTTTTTTCGTTTTCTTGTTGCTATTGCACAATATACACATTTCAATATCAACATTTTTGAAAAAAGTTCTAGTCATTTTCCTAACTTAATTTTCAATATTTTTTGCATAAAAGAAGCATTGTGCATGCTTTTGTAGCATAAAAACGTATTATATTTAGTTTTAATGAATTATAATTGTATTGAATGTGTGAAGAAGAGATAGGATAGCACAATCTTTAAAGTAAAAACAATAATTAAAAATGTGAGTTTCTGAATATTATCGGATTGTTTGTCTTTGAAGTGTTTGTGTGATCCTGTTTTCAGCAAATTTAAGGAATATACTGTTTGATATTTTAACGCTCAACCTTCCTTGCATTTGCGCATGTATCAGGTCTTTTCTTATTTTAGCAAAATATGGGTCATAGTGATAAGAGGGATAAAGAATGCGAGTGGGTTTTCTGTTTTGGTTTGTTTGTTTTTCATTGAATTCGCTTATCAGGAAGGTTGGTTTGCGCTGATAAATAATAATAGGAGATAATTAAAAAGCTAAAGCCCCGGGCAGACATAATTCAATAAAAATAAACTAGATTCAGCATCCAGTGAAGAGCAAATACAGCTTTCGACACTTGCTATTGGAAATTAAAAGAAAAAAAAAATGAAAATTTTCAAGTAAGTGAATATGCTGCACTTGAAGCAAGACTATCTTTTACCTAAGAAAGGACTATTATCTTTACTATAACCAAGAAATGGTAAGATGTTAGATGAAATAACTACGTCAAACGGTCTGTAACATAAGATTCTGGAAGATGTTACTATTTTCTTCAAAAGGAGATTGAATATGTACAAAATAAGTATTCCGAATATTTCATGATAACGTGACTTCAACAAGTACTGTCCGACGTCGGAAATGCAAGGAAGGTCGAGCGTTAAAATATCAAACAGTATGTTCCTTAAATTTGCTAAAAACAGGATCACACAAACACTTCAAAGACAAACAATCCGATAATATTCGGAAACTCATATTTTTCATTGTTATTTTTTCTTCAAAGATTGTGCTATCCTATCTCTTCTTCTCACATTCAATACACTTATAAATCATTAAAAATAAATCTAATACGTTTTTATGGTACAAAAGCATGAGCTATGCTTCTTTTACACAAAAAAATTGAAAATTAGGTTAGGAAATGACTAGAACTTTTTTCAAAAATGTTGGTCCTGAAATGTATATATTGTGCAATAGCAAAAAAAAAAAAAAAAAAAAACGAAAAAAGCCACTAATTCTGTTCTTTGCAATTAAAGAACACACCTTTAGGTTTATTTCGAATGCTTCTAATATTGAATATGACCTCCGCCTCTTTATAAAAAGCTACTAAAGTGAATTCATGTTTTGCTGCCTCTGATATTTTTGCTGAACTTGACAACTGAATTTGGGAGTCACAAATTATTTCTCACTTTCCTTTCTGCTTAATAAGGGATTAAGATGATTTTTAAGTAGCATAATAGGGCTGTAAATATGCTTAAAAATAAAGGTATGTTTGCTTTTCACTGAAATTTAGGTTAGGAAAATGACTAGAACTTTTTTCAAAAATTTTGATACTGAAATGTGTATATTGTGCAACAGCAACAAGAAAACGAAAAAAACCACTAATTTTATTCTTGGCAATGATAGAACACACCTTCAGGCTCATTTCGAATGCTTCCATTATTGAATAGGACCTCCGCCTTTTCGTGAAATGCCACTTAAGTAACCTCATGTTTTGCACAAGAAAAAAAATGCTTGTCGTAGTTTATTCAAATTTTATTCAAACAAAATTATATTATATAAATTTCAAGTATTTTTTTATTAAATCCTCAAACTTTCAGCAACATATCTGAGAATTTTTGGAAATATTGAAATATTTCTGCACCCGTCACAATTTACTGAAGAGATACGTATACATGCAGATTAGGCTTAGCGGTTGACAGAAAATGCGATTTTTTGAAAAGTTTGATGGCCTGTAAAACAAAAACCAGATCACATATAGGCAAAAGAATTCATATGGTTACTTACCACCATAAAAATATTAAATACACCAAGTTTTATCAAAATCCGAGGACATGGGTTACAAAATCCCGTTTTCCTGGGTGATTTGACATGGATTGACCCTACATCTAAACTTTCTAATTCAACTGATATAAATCGTTAACATCCTGCCTAGATATATAGATATTAGGTAAAAGTGTTTTTTAGTAATCAATTAATTGAATATGGAATTTGTCGTACAATATCTTTATACTGAGTAACATTTGTTCCACTAGAGAAACTATGGGCGAAGTAATTAAAATGTCTTAATAGCATAAACGCGTCAATGCTTGTTCTGCAGTGCCAAGGGGATAGCTGTAATTGTTTGACAAATCGAAACGTCGGAGGGATTCTGTTTATGCGAGGAAATGCAGTTTGATTGTTTTGGGACCTGAGAAAGCATTTGTGCTTTGGAGATTTTAATGGAATTTGCTCTAGGGGGGGGGAGGGAGCCACATTCCAATGTGGACATATATCAGAGTAGTACAAGATTTATCATATTATTGCATGATAAATCAAGTCAGTAGGTATTGGATTTATGATTAGAGCGCGTTAATATGTGAATTCTCTAAAAACATTATTGTAATTTGTATGTTGAGAGTTATATGGCTGGTAATGCATTTTCGTAACATGGTTTTGAAACCAAACATGCTTCTAAGCAGTTTGGAAACTGCGTATAACTTAAGAATAAATGTACTTCTTCATACATGTTAATAGGAAAATCGTTATCAATTGAAAATAAATTTCTGTTTCAGACATAAGATAGTAGAGAAAGAAATTTTGCTGGACCATTGTTATTTCGACAAATGGACATAGACAAGTAATAAATTCAAGCTTTGATTATTGTTTATGAAATACCTTAAACCTGAGTTACTTTAGAATAGGTGTTTTTGCATTATTAACTGTATCTTTTCTAACATTAGGAATGCTTTTAAAAAGTAAATAGAAAAACAGAGGAGCAGGTTATCTTTTTAAGAAAGAAAGATATTCAGCTCAGTTTCAGCTTAGTGTGAATAATATTTTCATGGGAGGGCAGAGCCAGATCTTAATTTTTCAAGGAAGGTGCGACTGATTTTTTTACATACCTCATACTCCGTATATAACTGCGACATACTTTGGTCTTGGGGAGGAGGGGAAGCTGTAACATATTTTTTTTAAATCTAAAGCAATTAAAAGAGATTTAACCAGTTATTGGAAGGCAGAAGAGGTCCCAAAACCTATTTCTTTTCTTTTCCGTTACCAAAGGATAGCAAGTGGAATTAAATCCTTTCCATTATTTTTTCGCTATCTAGCTTACCCTTTCACCGCATTAGGCAGCGTCATCACAAGCCTGTTGTATTTCTTAATTTTTACACAGACTATTCTTTTCGTCTCTCTACCCTGTAAAAAATAATTGTTTTTACAGTACAATGCAGCAAATTTTATAGTAATAAACTGTAAAAAATGCTAATTTTACAATAATAAACTGTAAAATTGCCAATTTTATAGTAAGAAACTGTAAAATTGCTTAGTTTGCAGTAAGAAACTAAAATTACTGGCTTTACAGTTTATTGTGCATTTTACAGTTTTAAATTGTAACCACGGCTGCCAGAATTTTACTGTAAAAACAACTGTAAAAACAACAAACATTTTTGGCAGTGTATCAGATTAGGTACTATTTTGAAATTATTTTTATCTGTAGATCAGCGAATCTGAACCCGTGGAATGCCCGTAGAAGGAAAAATAATTCTAAAGGGGAAGCGAGGTCATCAGCAAGTTCTAACTGCGACGGAACTAAAATTAGTACTATTTAATGACAGATGCGAAAACCATTTAGTTTTTAGAAAGCTCGTATTGTAGCTTTAGACCAGAAATAGACAAAATTCATCGTTATTTTTGTTACAATTTTTGTGAAGGGAGGGGGTGTCGCATGGTAAAAAAATAAAAGCACGAATTAAGTAGCAAACGCTATAAGAAAAATATTTTAAAACCGTACTTATTCAAAAAAAAAAAAGAAAGAAAAAGAAAAAAAAAACGAATTTTTCACTTAGGTCGCCAAACGATCTACCATACAAATAGAATTAAAGATAATCACAGGGGTACGCACTTACAACAACGCTATTACGCACATGTCTCATCGTACATTTAAGAAGGGGTAAGTGCGAACCCTGGCTTAAACACGGAGTGATTAATGTATTAAACCAAAATAAACTATGTAGAGTATAAGTGATTATTACTAAATAAAAACAACTTACATTTGCTCACTTGATCTTATTAAAAGGACAGAGGAAGAATCACAGACACAATTCTCTTAATCTTCAAATCACAGATGTTCGCAACACACGTGGGATATCACTGATTGCGTTTCATCCATGCAAGCAAGTGCTGATCTCTAGTATTAGGAATTATCCCAAGGCAACTACCTAACAGATTTAATGTGTACCAGAAGTTTTTTTCCTGCTCATATTCACATAATTTCAGGTGGACGCACTTACCCCGCCAGGTAGGGAAAGTGCGTACCTTAGAAAAGGTGTCATAAACCAGGTCACAAAACCTATGCTTATGGTTTATTTGACATATTTTATGCTTGAAAATATTTGTAAAGGATCTGGAAAGAAAACTAAAAAAAAAATTGTGAGTGTACAAGTTTTTTCAACATAGCAGCATCCTTGAGAACATGAACTTTGAAAAAAAGGGTACGCACTTACCAGAACTCACCCGAAGTATTAATTAAATTATAAGTAAACTCAATTATTTGACCTCTCAAGCCCCCACCCCTTCTGGTTGCACGCCGGCATTAAGACCCGTTTATTACGAGCACTTGGATTTAACGAGCAACATGTTACGGCCCCTTCGTGCTCGTTATATGCGAGTTCGACTGTATATGACATCTAAACCCAGAAACAACAGTAAGATATTCTACTGCTGTTCTGAGGTGACGATAAAATGAGAACTGTTGTTTAAAATGCTTTTATCGTTCATTACTTATGACTTAGTACTAATATTGTTATACTGATTGGAAAAGTTGCTGTACGTTGAGTTTCTAAACCAATTTGAAGCTTCAAAGCTAATATTCAAATTCTGTACAAATTGACTTGAAAACTAATTTTCCGTCCTCTAAAGAGTTGATAAAAGTACCACCTAGGGACTTAATGTAATATAATCTTGATTATCGTCTAGTTTTATGGAGTTTGAAGATTAAACTTGCTTTGTCTTATCTAGTGTAGTACGTAATTGTTTCTTCAGTATCTTGAAAGGCGTTATTGCAAATGCATTGAAAGTTATTGCTCGCAGCAGGAGTTTTTGAGATAAATATGGAGATTTAATGGCTTTTTGTAATTATGAGACAGTGTGCTGTTGAAGAATACATTTTGTGCAACGGCATGAAAACTTTAGGCATAAATTTTATAAGCAAAGGAATAATGATTAAAAAAATGTTTATAATGAAGAATATTTTGTTTCGGAAGAAATTTTGATTTTACTGATATTAATATACTAAGGCAAGAAATTATGTTTGTAAGATTTCGTTTTCGAGAAGTTCTGTATTAATAATTGAACTTGTGCTTGATGAAAAAGCTTAAGTAATTCGTCCACTCGTATATTTCTTAAAGACATTTTATTTTTTAAATCCTGCTTTGCTCCTAATTTTCGGTAAAAGTAAAATAAGGACGTAAAAAGCATTAAAAGTGACTTGATGCGTTTTAAAAATATCCCAAATCCAAAAAAAAAAAGTTAAAAAGAAATAAAAAAATATCCCGAATTCAAAAAAAAAAGTCAAAAAGAAATAAAAAATAAAACAAGTATCGAAAAAATAAAAATTAGAAACTAGGATTTTGAGATGGGGAAAAATGTGTCTGTCGGTCTGTCTACCCCCCCTCCCTTCAATAACGTTTAAATAAATCGTGCGATTTGATCAACTTTTTTTTTGTTCGAAAGATCTCAGCGAGGACACCTAATTCTTGCATTTGACTTTTCGACTCATAAAGTTTTTCGTTCAACTTTGAACCGTTCAAACAATCTGTCCTCCACTAATAACGTTTTAGTGAACAGTCCAATTAGAAAAAACATTTTTTTTTGTTCGAAAGATTTCTGCAAGGATACTTCATTCCCCTTATTTAAATTTTCGATTGTATCACTCTTATTGTTATTGTTTTAAACATTTTTTATTAGTGTAAGACTTGGTGAACACCTTGTAGTTTAATGTAACGGCATATGTTAGTAAATGTCAACTCTTGCACGGTTGAGGTTTGATGCACGAATGAATCCTTTTTTGCTAAAACAGTTTCTTAAAGGAATGTACTGGTAGTTGGATCAATGATTGAACACACCTCAGTGACTGAACAGCTAGAATCAAAAAGGAAAAAGAGGTTTCAAAAACTTTTTTTAAAAAGATAAATTGGCAACAGGAACTTCCTTCTATACGATTCTAAATAGGATGTAAGCAGAAAATTCTGTGCTTGTCTATGTATTAGGTACGTGTATTGAGGAATTGATTGTAGCAATCAAATAATTTGGGTATCGAAATAATGACAAAATCAGAACTAATAGATAACATTCAAAGTTATAACGTAATGAAGTAGCAAACAGTCCTAATTGTTCACATTGTTAACCGCATCAGAAAACCCCCATATGTTCATCAAATGTTAATTAAAAACAGACTTTAATTCTTAAATAAATTTTTAGATCAAGAAAACAAAATATGAAACTATATTGTCAGCAATTTTTTTTCTTCTTTTTAAGAGGTTAATTGAAAAAAAGTTTGAATGCTTATATTTAAAAATTCTTTACAATAAAACAATTACCTCAACCAAGAAAAACTTTCATTTTCTCATACACTAATATGCATATTGCATAATAATCGAAAAAAAGAAAACATTTGCGTAACGATTTCTATTATTCAATTTTGACGTTTAGTGCTATCAATTGAGAGTAGAATATCTTTTTTCTCACGTTTGGCATTCTTTGAGTAACTTTTTTTAGTGTGTATCTAAGTTTGAAAATAACAAAAAAACTGCTTGATTCATTTCCGTGATTTTCTGCCTTCGGATAATTTCTTGGGGGAATAGTAAATCTTGCGGTGATAATTGGCTTGTGTGTTTTTTGCCATGCTTCTATAACGGTACAGAAGAAAAAAAAAATCAGTTTTAAAAGTCAAATAAATTTGGTTGCCATAATCATAATTCTTTTTTTTTTCAGTTATTTGCAATGATAATTACAATGGGCAGGTATGAAATTCAACTGAAAGAAAAAGAAAATATTCTTTTCTGTTTTCTGTTTGTGCAGACATTTTGAAAGCTAAAAACTTGTTCTTTTTTCTGTTCCCCGAGTTTAATTAATAAGGAAAGAACTATTCAATTGAGCAAAGGAATACCAATTAAATATCTTATTAGTCGTTCAAAAGGTGACAATTATGCAGTTTAAAAACTTTCAGTTTTCAGATATAACAAAGTCTTAAAAATAACTTTAAAGGTTTTGTCTTTTTATTTAATATTGTGCTAGAAAAAAAATATAAAGCGACGTATGTGTAATTAAATATTTTTATGGGAACTGTCCCGTTCTTGCTCCAAAAGCAAGTAATTATTCAAAGTCTCTTAGGATTTTAAAGAAAAAAAAGTTTTATCCGTAATTTTTGCACACCAGTGTAATACTGACGAAACCAAGATGAATTTTAATGTAAATAGTAAAGCTTGAATTCAAGGAGATGACGCTGAAGATGGAAATGGACCGCTTCATTTTAAAACAGGCAGGGTCAGCGAGGAAATTAGGTTTCTACTTCCTTGGTTCATTGACGCTTTTATTGCCTGCGTAACTTACCTGATGCTACTACAAGTTGAAATGACCATTTTCCGCTTCAAGGTCAGCCGGCTTCTCTCTATTTTCATGTTTTATTTCCTTTCTATTACATTTTAAAACATAACAAATGTTTAAAATTTTGTGAGAGCAGCAGAGGTTCTAGTTTAAAACTGCAAAATGCACAGTAATAAACTGTAAAAGTGTTAATTTTACAGTGTATTACCGTAAAGCAGCAATTTTACAGTTTATTACCCCAATTTTAGTTTATTGCCGTCAAATTTGACTGTATTATACTGTAAAAACAACAGTATAATACTGGCAGCAGAGGTTCTAGTTTAAAACTGTAAAATGCCCGGTAATAAACTGTAAAATTAGCAATTTTAGTTTATTGCTGTAAAGCAGCAATTTTACAGTTTATTAGTGTAAAATTAGAGATTGTTACAGTTTGTTACTATAAAATTAGTTGTATTATACTGTAAAAACAACATCTATTTTTTTACAGTCTACGGTGTGTTGATGGAATAGTGAGGAAAGGACCCAGGGTGTCACTACGGCTTAATTTGACCCTGGCGACCAGGGAATTTTCGCCTTCTATGCGGCCATCGTAAACTATCCTTTTCCCATATGGCCCCACAAGGAAAACATAACACAAAAAAGATCAGGGGATCTGATCTGCCAACTTCTAAGACCATTCCCACTCTTGTAATGCGACGTACATGGGTGGTGAACTGAGGAGGCCTACTTCAAATTGGTACCACACTGTATAAAATGAATGTTGGTTTTACAGTATAATACAGCTAATTTTATTGCAATAAACTATAAAAAATTCTTATTTTACGCTAATAAACTGCAAAATTTCTAACTTTACAGTACTGAACTGGGAAATTGCTAATTGTACAGTAATAAACGGTCAAATTACTAATTACTAAAAATACTGTAAAAATTGCTAACTTTACTGCAATAAGCTAAATTTTATTATTTTACAGTACTAAACTGTGAAATTGCTAACTTTACTGTAATAAACTGTAAAATTGCTGATTTTACATTTTGTTACCGTGCATTTTACAGTTTTAAACTTGAACCTCGGCTGCTAATATTATACTGTTAGTTTAGAGTATAATACAGCTAAATTTTACGTCAATTAACTGTAAAATTTCTAACTCTACAGTAAGAAATTGTAAAATTGTTAGTTTTACAGTTTATTACTGTGCATTTCAGTTTTAAATTTGAATCTCGGCTGCTAGTATTATGCTGTAAAAACAACAGTTCATTTTTGCAGCGCACTATTGAGCTTTAATGGTAACAGAAACATGCTGAAAAATTTGTGGTAAAACCTCTATAAATATGAGGAGTGTTTGACTATCCGATCTGACTAATATAAAGTGTGGACAGGTATTGCCCGGCAGTCACGAAGATAATTTAAAGCTTTTAGACATTCTTCTACCACAAATATTTGAAGATAAATCGTGGTACATCTATGTTGATTTCTATTCCACATAAGTTTTTTTATCACCTCCGAATATATTTACCAAAGGTTTGCAGGTACCTGTACTTTCACATGAAAAAGTAGGCTTGTTTAGTTTTGAACGAACTGTTTTCTTTGTGTTATATTTTCTAAGTTCTCCTAAAGCAATTCTGAATAATTTTTAACGTACGATCAAAAATAACACATAACACGGTAAACAAAGCATAAAAAAATTTAATTATTGATATAAACGGGAAAGAAGTCATTGTAAGTAATCACTATACATAAAAAAAAATTTCTTCCACTTTTTACATTTAGATCCATTTATTCTGCTCCTGGAATGGCTTTGATTCAAAATTATGGCACATTTTATCGAAGCGGATTGCAATTTTTCACTTGTTTCAGCCATTTATCACTTATGATTTCCCTTTTCACTATTTTGGAGCTTCAGAGATTTCCAGCAAGAGAATTGTCCTGCAATTTTTCATGGATTTAATACACCATGGAGACGGAAATTTCAGGAAGGAGGAAAAAAATAAACGAGTACTCACGATCGGATGTTTTTTTTTAAATAAATGATTTATATGTTATCTTTGTGCTTCGAGCAAATTTCATTGTTCTTTGTAAGTTTTTCTTTGTCGAAATTAACTATATTCGGTTACTTTAAAATAGGCGTATCAAGTTAAGAAATTTTGAGTCGTTTCTATAGAAACCGAACGAAAGAAAACAGCTCCACTCTTTTTTTTATGCACTGCTGTTGAGGCATTTCATTTATTTTATGTTTATCGGATAAGACTTTCGCTTTTATTTATATCATCATGTCTCAGTTATTTCTCAACGTTTTACAACAAATCTTGTCATACAAGAATTTCCTAGAAAATGTTGTGCTTTTTATACGTTGATTTTTCAATAAAATAATAGTTCACGCAACAAGCAATTTTAACCGTTTGCATTTAATCATTATTGTAAAAGCTAAGTGGGGGAAAAGTTCACAGTGCCGTAACTATAACAACCATCAGGAGAAAAGTGCGGAGAGTGGGAAATTAATTTTACTTTGAGATGCAAGCTCTCGTTACACAAGGTATAGTAGCTAAAAGTGTAAGAGAATAAAATTCAGAATAACCTGTTTTATTGAAAAATTAGTTTAATTTTATGTTTTATTTGACAATCTAAAAACTTGATAGGAGCAGAATTTTAATATATTGCCAACCATATTTACAGCTCAACATGATTAAAGAAGTAAAGTGTGCATAGTTAAAGATGAATTGTTTTCATTACCTGAAACTATGAATTGCTTTGATTTTTTTTCTATTTAAATTACCATTTAATTTTAAATATGCAATGTACCATTGTGACCGGTCGAAAATGACATCGAAACAAGTTCGACTAATAAGAGAATAGCATTGTTTGCTTCGGGATTACATGCCTCGACTCAGATCCGACTGAAACTATTTCTGTGATGCATGAGCAACACAGTATAATTATTGGAGCATTACAAAATAGGTTGCTAGTTTCTTCAAAACTTTCGATATGGAGCTTAACAAGCTTTAATTTTTGACACAATAAGTGTAGAAGCCCTGCAATCTTTAAAACGTATATACACATGTGAATTGCTTCAATTCTGTCAACTCTATAGAAATTTACATAAAATTGAAACAAAATGCCCCCTCCATATAGAACTTACATTTCAATTAAATGCAAGACATTGAATTTCAACAACTAAACTCTTCAGCTTTTTCTCAAGCTTAATAACACTGTTGTTCAATACTTTGTCATAGCATTTAAAATTCATTGAATGTGTATTATCCATGCTAAATTATCCCAGTTTTCTCAAGAATGTCTAAACAAAACATATTAAAGCTAGTTATTACGTTTTTTCTTTAAAGGATCGATCCACGTTCATTTCTTAAGAAGTTTTCTTCACCCATCAATTCTTTTTTTACTGGACGAGGAAACAAAGTATCCTGCCACATGACCTTTTTCTTAATACTGAAATTACACTTTGATGATACAGAAAAAGGGATAACTATCTTCACTTTATGGCCTCATTTAAAAGCGTTTAGCCGATTAAGGACCCATTTGTTAAATGATTCTTTAAAAGTTTTTTTCCCCCTTATTTTGAACCAAAACGAGTTTTTTTTTCTAACAAAAAGATTTCTTTTTCCTCTCTATTCTTAATAGAAGTTATAAAAGTTTTCTTTTTCTTCTTTTTTTAATGTGCAATTAAAAAAAAAGCGATCTAAATTTCAATAAATAAGTACTTTAGACTTATGACTTATCAAAATACACTATTATTATAGTGTACACAAGTTCAGGGCCGTATTTAAGGGGTGGGTTTTTAGGGTTCAATCCCCCTCTGAAAATGTTCAAAACTATTATAAATATGATTTTCATAGTTTCTCACTGAAAACAATTATTATTGCTACAGTTGAACTCGTTTATAACGAGCTCGGATATAACGAGAACTCGGATTTAACGAGGGAAACGATAATATTTGGTTGGATCAATGTTAAGTCTATGGAACAGAATTCGTTTTTAAAGAGCAAGACCCGGTTTTTACGAGCAATTTTTTCTGTCTCGCAGTCTTTTTTTCTTATCTTTCTAGTCTTATTCTTGTCTTATCATCATTCCGCCCCCCCCCCTGCGGTTCAATACTTTTGTATGAAAAATTCCACCAGCATTCCAGTGTCAATAGGGAGAGTTCACAAATCCGGTATAATAGGTGGGGCTGATTGTTTACAGAGAAATCATTAAATAAAGAACAGTATTTAATTAAATTAATTGATGTATTTAAAGTAAATATTAATTAAATTGTATTTTAACTCAACTATATGACCTCCTAAGCCCCCACCTTTTCTGGTTTCACGCCGGCCGTAAGAACCCGTTTATTACGAGCACTCGGATTTCACGAGCAACATGTTACGGTCCCTTCGTGCTCGTTATAAACGAGTTCGACTGTATTTTATTTCAATTTTCTTCTTTACTTTGAAACGGCACTTGAAAAATGAAATTATCATTGTTGAATAATTGTAAAAATTAAGTGTTTTTTTCTGCAGCATTAATATTTTTATTGTAGTTATTGCAAACATAATTTCTAAACCTTTTTCTCTTTGAATTTTTAATACCACTAAAAAAGACACCAAAATTCTTCAAATTAAGTTTCAAACCCTATATTTAACACATTTTGCAAGTGTCCCCCCCCCCCGGAAGATAGAAATTTCAAAAGTGCTACTTCGAGTGCTCGTAAATGAGTAAAGTTATCTATCCAGATTTTTTTTTCTTCATTGAAAAGATGAGTCATTTGTTTTTTCATTTTTCATGTTAATACCCTTTTAACATCTATTGTAACATAAATTAGCAGAATATGGAACATAAAATCAAATTTTATTGACTTGATAGATTTCACGATAACATAGGTTTAGTAAAACCCTCCCCGAAACTAAGGTCTGGTTACGGCCCTGCGCAAGATTGCTTATTGCTCTCCCCTTTGCTGTTAAGATTACTTTCTATAATACATGTATTTCAAAAATAAGTTACCTCCCTCAAGCCAGAGTTAAGGCATAACTACAGGCAGTATTCTGATAATCCGAGTTGCGCCATCCAGTCGGCATACTGCATATGAGTGATTCCATACCAACTCACCGAATGGGGGTCGCACGACCGACTCGGATTTTCTTTTAATTTGGCACACATGTTGATCATATAGAGGCATGGAAAAGTCCAAATTTTTGGGTTCTTGCTCCACTTATTTTCTGAGATACATGCCCTCAAAGTTTGTCCGCCACGTCAAAATACTAAAAAAGTGATGTTATTTAATCATTTTTTATAAAAAATCGTACTCATGCAAAATAAAAGTGTTAGATATCTATGGAAACTAGTTACTCCAGGCATTCCGAAAAAAAATACTAGAATGTTCATAATGAAAATTGCCAAGGTACAGGGCTCTTTGAAGTTGTCACAACAAAAACTTGATTTTGCAGATTTTGCTAAAATTGAGGCATTTATTACAAAAAAAGGCAAACAAATCCAAAGGTTTTCCCACTTTCTGGTAGTGTACAGATCCTCCCTGTAAATTGCCACGCAATAAATTTTTTGGGTTTCTCACTCCTTCTTGGAAATATTTTAGCTTAAAGATAAGCCATAAGGCAAAAAATGCGTTTTTGGCTATCTTGGCAGCCATTTTTCTCATAAAGGGGGAGCAGTAGAAACTTTAATTTTTTTTAAAACAAGCCACTGATATGTTAGCTATTCACAGGAAAAAGAGTTTACTTTTGGTTATTTCTCCCATTAAGAGATATCCTGCTGACAGTATATGCATGTTTTTCGCGACGACCATATGCTTTTGTTCCCCCTCTCATGGACTTTAATTAAACCAAAAAATAATGATATATTTATTAATAGCTGTATTATCTACCCAATATTTCATGAAGTTTAATTTATTAAAGCATTGAACAATAAATTAGATAATTGAAGCAAACACGAAATAGTATTTCTCTGATGCCTGGGCATTATGCATTCATAATTATAAAGCACTAAATACTTTCTTGAGAAATTAATTAACATAAAGGAGCTCTAAATATTTATATTATAAGCAATACCCAATCTTGTGATTGGGATACTCCTGTTTTTAATTGAAGAATTTCTTGAATATCACATGAATATCAGGAAAATAAATGAGGTCTTTTCGTTTGATGTAGGATACTTTATGACAAATTTCATTTGATGGGCTACTAACTGAGCATGGTGATAAAGAGCTATTAATTTCAGCATCGAATTCCATTTCACCTTATTAACAGTTAAATATTTATAAAATAATTAAATAAATAATTTAATATAAAGCCATGCTTGAAGAATCAAAATTAGTGCAACTAATTTATTCCCATACAGATCTTTACAAAACTGACATGTGTTGAGCACTGATAAGAACTGACAAGAATAAGTTACTAAAATACTAGTTCACAGATACTATAAAGCGTACATTCTGTTTTCTACAAAATAATACTCCAACAAAGAACAAGGGTATAAAGGGGAAGGTACTAAAGAATTTCTTGAAAAATCAATTAAAATAAAGGAGCTTCGAATATTTATCTCTTAGGCAATACCCAATCTTGTGATTGGATGTTCCTGATTGATGGCTATAAACAGGAGGATACCCTTGTTCTTTGTTGCAGTATTATTTTGTAGAAAATGGAATGTATGCTTTATAGTATCTGTGAACTAATATTTTAGTGAGTAAACTTTTCTTGTCAGTTCTTATCAGTGCTCAACACATGTCAATTTTGTAAAGATCAGTATGGGAATAAATTAGTTGCACTCATTTTAATTCTTCAAGCATGGCTTTATATTAAATTATTTATTTAATTATTTTGTGAATATTTAACTGTTAATAAGGTAAAATGGAATTCGATGCTGAAATTAATAGCTCTTTATCACTATGCTCAGTTAGTAGCCCATCAAATGAAATTTGTCATAAAATATCCTACATCAAACGAAAAGACCTCATTTATTTTCCTGATATTCATGTGATATTCAAGAAATTCTTCAATTAAAAACAGGAGTATCCCAATCACAAGATTGGGTTTTGCTTATAATATAAATATTTAGAGCTCCTTTATGTTAATTAATTTCTCAAGAAAGTATTTAGTGCTTTATAATTATGAATGCATAATGCTCAGGCATCAGAGAAATACTATTTCGTGTTTTCATCAATTATCCAATTTATTGTTCAATGATTTAATAAATTACATTCCATGTCATATTGGGTAGATAATACAGCTATTAATAAATATATCATTATTTTTTGGTTTAATTAATTTTAAGTCCATGAGAGGGGGAATAAAAGCATATGGTCGTCGCGAAAAACATGCATATACTGTCCGCAGGATATCTCTTAACGGGAGAAATAACCAAAAGTAAACTCTTTTCCTGTGAATAGCTAACATATCAGTGGCTTGTTTTTAAAAAAATTAAAGTTTCTACTGCTCCCCTTTTATGAGAAAAATGGCTGCCAAGATGGCCAAAAACGCATTTTTTGCCTTATGGCTTATCTTTAAGCTAAAATATTTCCAAGAAGGAGTGAGAAATCAAAGTTATGCAATGTGTAACCATTTATAGTAAACATCTGTACACTACCAGAAAGTGAGTAAACCTTTGGTTATGTCTTCCTTTTTTTGGAATAAATTCCTCAATTTTAGCAAAATCGGGAAAATCAAATTTTTGTGATGGCAACTTCTAAGAGTGCTGTACCTTAACATTTTCTGTTATAAACATTGCAATATTTTTTTCTGAATGCCAGGAGTAGCTAGTTTCCGTAGATATCAAACACTTTCATATTGCATGAGTAGAAATTTTAAGAAAAAATTATTAAAAAACATCAATTTTTTGGTATTTTGAAGGTCCGGACAAACTTCGAGAACCCGTATCTCGGGAAATAAGAGGAGCAGGTAACTTTCCTTTTGGGCTTTTTCATACCTCTATACCATCAATCTGTGTACCAAATTAAAAAAAAATCCGAGTCGGTCGTGCGACCAACCTTTTTTTTTTTCGGAGAGTTGGTATGGAATCGCTCATATAATACAAGTAGTTTGCAGCAGACGAGAGTATTGCATTGTAAAAACTTCGTCAAAAAAATTAAAGTAATTTTATTTAACAACAAAATAAATTACGAGAAATATTCTGGGACTACGTTTTTGTTTGATTGTTTATTTATTTCTTTTACAGATGCTACAATTTTTTGCATCTACGTACATAGTTGTTTAATGCTGTTTCATGATTAGGTAATACACTTTAAAATCATACGATTTTTTTAGTGTTTTTTTTGTATGTTTTAAAAAATTGTATGAAATTCTTTCGAAATTACGGGCTTATCAATTATACTGCATCGAAAAAAAGGGGAGGAGGAACTAATAGGAACTTGTCAAATAATGGAAAACACAGTTTCAAAACCTGACTGTAATTCTGGATTGTGAAAAATTTAACTTTCCGGAAGCAAACACAATTTCATTCTATTTATTTATTTATTTATTTAATTTCGTTCTTTATTTAGAAAGAAAAAAACTTGAGTTAAACCATTTGAGGAGACATTTTACATGCCGATTCATTAATTTGTTTTAAAAACAGGTCCTTTATATTCTTAAAAATCTCCATTCATCGACCTGTGCATCAAAATATCACAATTTTGTTACACTGAATACTACCGCATCGTTGCCGCTGTTCCTCATGGATGCAATCCTCAAGTTCTTTTAATCCTTTATACCCGGACGGGACTCAGAAGTTCAGCTTACATTAATTTAATATTATGAATCCTGAATGGCTGTAATCATGCTGAAGCTTTTAAGTACCACTCCTTGTCTTCGCTGATAGGCCTAAAGATGGTATCTGCAATCGGAAATAGTTTTTTGGGGGGCCCTAAGGCGTGGGGGCTTTAGACCCCCAAAAATGTCGAAATTTTTATGCTCAGTAAAAATGTTTTTTGATGTTTTTGCAACTCAAAAAACCAAAAAATAAAATACAAATTCATTGTTAACTTAATTTGGGACATAAAGGGTTAAAGCTTGCTGCAGTGGAAGTATATAAACAAACATTTCAAGAACGCATATTGTGCAGTGTAAAAAATGAATGCTGTTTTTACAGTATAATACAGCTAATTTTATAGTAATAAACTAAAAATGGCTAAATTTACAGTGATAAACTGTATTGTGACACACACATAAGACCGGTTCTGTCGTCAAAATACTGCACCTGTATTATTATCTCTTTATCATAATTCCAATTATGGATGAGTTTTTCCATTGTGCGCATTTTTGGAGGCATGGCATTTCGGAAGCGAATTTCCCTCTTCTTGATATTTCTCACATGGAAACCTAGAAACACACAGGAATTCAAAGCTTTCATATTTCATGAAGTGCTAATGCCGAGATGGCTATCAATCATTCAGTACGGAAAAAAGGGAGAGTACTACCGGAAATACTTCACAACATTTCTTCGCAGCTGCTTCCAATCATCGATTCTGCCGTGATCGATTACTGCTTGATTAATCGCTGTATCGTTTATTCACGAAATACCAATACAGATTTCGTCGTAAGAACAACAGTTGAGTAAAAAAAAAGGAAAAACAAATCACTAAAGTTTTGCTTTAGTATTTTACTGAAGTCGTACGCTAAAACATGCTAGAGGATACTTAATCTGAAAAACTCGACAAACTTATAGAAAAACTAGCTTATCAATGGTTTTGCCTGGTATTGCTTTATGTTTAACTTATTTCACTCTAAAATGAAATTGGTTAGCGCTAAATTGATAATTCATTGTTAATCGTAAGCTTTGCTGGAAAATACTCATATTTAAATGGATTAAATTTTATCAATTTCTATTCTTAAAGGGTTATCTCTATTACTCTATATATTCAAAATTAAAAGAAAATAGACAGTTTGAGACAAAAAATTTGAATTTTGAGCTTTTTGGATTTCTTTAAAATTTCAAAACCCCGCCTATGTGAGTTCTAGTGTATCAAGGAACCTCTGTGAAAAGTTTGATGAAAATCCGACGAAAACTGTGGATTTGCATAAGGAACAAACATACAAACAAACAAATATGTATACAGACATTCGTTTTTATACATATAGATTGACAAAATGTTCATTTAAAATAGGTTTCATAGATTAAACGTGTGAACTTGTCAAAAACTTACTAGTCAAGGATTTACCTGCTAAGAGGCTCTGTCTTGAGATTGCGGACACTTGAACATCGCTGAAATTACTTCGCAATAGTATTTTTTTTCGAGAAAAAAATAAATCATGTGCTAGAAAGCTGATGAGCGTGAAGAATTTCAAATATGGATTGAGTCTAGACTGGAATTTTTCCTAAGACAAAAAAGCTTATAGGTCATGTTCTAATACACTTAGGAACTTGAAACAAACATTTTCAACCAAACAAAAATTTTTAAAATAACGTATGATTATGATGTCCAGCTGAGGCAGAATTTTTCCCGCTCCTTTTTAAGCAATTTATGTGAAAAAAATTTGGGGCGTACTTACTAGGATCCAGAGAAATTTTATACGAACTTTTAGGAGCTATAGATGCGTCTGCCAATTACACAGCTACGTACAAGTGCACAAAATGTATGTTAGAACTTTTTTCAATATAGAAAGAAAATTGCGATTTCTTGTTACAGTAAAAAAAAGTTTAAATATTTGCATTTGGCTACTATATTAATGAGAAATGAGAACCCCAGACAGAAACGTATATTTATTTTGTAACATTTTCCTAAAGTAGTAAAACACGTTTTTTTGCAATAAATACATTTAGTAAAATAAATTTGAACAGAAAAATTTTCATTTACCTCTGTTAGTGTTATTCAAGCATTTGTTAAATAACTAATGGATAAAAAAGTCTTTTGACTTTCTAGCCTTTTTAAAATGGATTTCCATTTATCAAAAGATTCCTTTTTGCATTTCAAATACAATTTTTCACTTTGACTTAAGCCTAATTCATATGCGAAGATTCATGAACATTATTTTCTTCTTCATTTCACTAGCTATTAATAACTTAATTTGAAAAAAAAAAACAGTTTAATATTTTTCAAAATCTTTCAACTGGAAACAAATTCCAATTGGCAACCATGAAAGAGAAAAAGGCATTTGGGAATGTAGATGATATTACTACTTCAACTTAGGATGAAGGAAAAGGCAAAAAGAAAAAATGAAAAAAGCAAAAAAGACGTTAAATTCAGTGACCTAGTTAGAAATGTAGAGAAGTCGTGTCATCTTGAATAAATCACGGCGGAGGGCACAAGATGAGACGAGAAATTGAAATCGTTGGATACTAAGACATTCGAAGTTTTTTATACTGTATTTCTTTTCGAGAGGCTATGCATTCTGATATTGAGAATAATGTTGCATTGAAGATACGGCTTTAAAGAGCACTTAAGAAGCAAAGTATAAGTGCCAAGCTTTCAAGATTTATCGATATTTTTTTTTCTAGTATTGTGAGGCCAGCTGTAAAATCAACGTACAAGGTGGGATTCAAAGCAACTTCATTTTATTTAATTTAATTAAAAGTATTCAGGGTATGAGGATTATCAAAGTATAGAAATAAAATTTGCTTTACTTTATTTTATTAGTTAAACTTATTCAGGGTAAAAAAAAATAAAATGAAAAATCAAGTGGCTTTCTCTTTCTCTTTTAGTTAAAACTATTAAGAGTAAAAAGAATATGAAACGTTTGAATCAAAGTGGATTTTTTTCTTTTATTAATTCGTTATACCTATTAAGGTTAGGGGTATAATAACATGTGGAATTTAAACTTTCTTTCTATTCCCTCTTTTAATTGATTATACAGGGTAAGTGAGCATAATGAGTGCATTGGTGAATGGCAACCGGTTTACTTTTTACTCAAGTACAGTAAAAAATAATAAAAAGTAATTAAATTGATGAAATAAATAAATTAATTAATTAATAAATGAAGAAAAATCTACTACGCCATCTGCTCCTTAAACTTAAATTATGAAAGTTAATGGATTTTTTAATGTTTTTAATGCTTTAAAATATTTATTTAAAGAGTTATTTAAATTTTAATTAAACATTTTGATACAAGTAATTTAATTTCAAATTAATCTTTATTTTAACTTAACTGTTGTTTATGTTTAATGTTTTGAATCGTTTATTCGACGGATTTTTTTTTACATTTTAATAGACCGCTAATTTTTTTTAGGCCATCATTTTATTTTTCGGATTATTTTACATTTAAATGGGAATTTTATTCTTTAAAAACTTGTTATAAAAACTAGTAAAATGATAAAATAATTATGCTGTCTTCAAAAGTGTAGTTTTTATACAACTAAAACCAAACATGGTGGGAAATATTAGGATTTCTATACTATCGTAAGCTACGAAATCTTTCCAATTATGATAAATTTACCATAACATCAATGTATTCACATTCTACTATCTAGCCTTATTAAGAATGTAATTAGATTTGATAGTGCTTGTGGTAGAAATTCTTTTGCACAGTAAAGAAAGAGACTTTTCTATAAAACAATGAGTGGTTAAATTTCTAAAATCCTAAAATCAAAGTGTTCATCCCTCTCCTAAAATAATACATCCATTCAAATACTCTGAAAGTACACAGAAGAATATTTAAAAAAAAAATACTATACAAAGAAATTTAACCCTTTAAATGCCGCACTATGTTCCAAGTATAAAAAATTGAGTTGCTGCATAAAAATAGGACTCTTAGGCATCCCTTTAGACAATGCAAAAAAAAATTTCAAAAAAAAAAATTTTATCTACGATTTTGGGCATGTTCCCATTTGGGAACATTGGCATGTTACGTTAAGTTTTTTTCCTAAGGCTTTTAATCGATTGCGCTTTACGCTCGCTGTAGTTCTTTTGTATATATGCATAAAATGCTTGATATAACTGATCATATTTGACAAATTCATTTCAATTTGAAACGTTAAACATTTCAAAACATAAAAAAAAAAAAAATACGCACTTTATAAGCAAATATTGTCAAAGAAATATGTCCTTTTCATCAACGTCCAGTTGTTCTCCTTTCTGCATTGCATATAGCTCTGTCATTTTCGATAAATGACCCAAGTATTCATTTGGTAAAAATTTGTGGAAAATTTCAACCGGCAATAAATTTGCCAATTCTGGAAATGACTCAGAGTTTTTTATGAGTTTTCTTTTCTATAGTTTTATCAAAAGATACATTTTTTCTCCAGTTAATTCCTTTTTTAGATGATTTCCTCTTTCTCTTGGATTTTGGAGAAGCTTCCGAGGTAGATGGGGTATCAATAATCGTCTCGGTCATCCAATACATCGTTTGGCGATTTGCGGGTGAATACTTCTATTTGTCCGCAAACATCAGCAGGAACAACCTTATCAAATTCATTGGCATTAACATCTTCATCTGTTATTGCCCCGGTCTCATCTGGTGGTAATTGGAAAATGTCTACTACAGAATGTGCTGATTCATCTGAGTCTGATAGGGCTTGAAAATATTCAATAGCTTCTTGCAAAGTTAAAAACTTTTCTCTGGAACCCATTCTTTGCACGACTTCTAACAACACTGTCGCGATCACTTCTAGCGAAACAGAAAGCGAAATCTCCACAATGAGGGAGAAAATGAGTAAAAACATTGATTGGGGTCAGGCCCGTCATTTAGGGGGGCGGGGGGGGGGCAATTGCCCCCCCCCCCCCGACTTTGGGCAATCAATGTATTGGCATATTAGTGGGCGTGGTTTTTGCCACTTTTTGGTAAATTTTGCATTGTGTATGCACCCTTTGCCTAGAAAATTCGAAATGACGTCCCTGATTGGGGGCTGAATCTCTGGACAGTCTCAAGTGACAAGGAAGGGATATTTATTGCTAACAGGTTGTAGCCTGAGCAGGGTGCAAGAGAAAAGCTGTAAACATCTTCATTTCTACGTGCAAAGCGATTTTTCGACATCACTCCCACTCAAAAACTGGAGACGAGGGGGGAGGGGGGGGGGGCAAAAAGGGGAGCAGTGGAAGGTCGAAAGGCTACCCACTTTCTTTTTCAATGCGTCAAATGAGGTTGTTTTCAATTCCAAAGCTTTCACTAATCAAATAACCGAACTTAGGAAGCGGCGTGAATTACCGGATTTTGTATAGCGTTACTTGCCAATGTTCCCAATTGGGAACAACGAAGTTTGATCGCTTATAGGAGCTACATTTTTGCTTTAATTTTTTATTTGTCATGTTAGGTCATTAAAAGGATCCTTATTTATGGTTACTTTAGAATATCAAAAAAGTTAAGCCTTTTTGAAATTTTTTAGAATTTTTTTTTTTCTGTCTCCGTGAAAATCCATAAAAAAGCACATTTTTGAGATTTTTTGTAGAAAACAATAATTGTAGTAGCTAACTAGATTTTTTTTCAAAAAATCAGGTCTACTTTTGACAGTAAATAGAAAAAAAAAGTTAATTCCTCAGAAGCGAAACTTTTTTTTAACGATTTTTTAAAGTTGATGTTCCCATTTGGGAACATTGGCAATTAAAAGGTTAATGGGTAATTCCATTGTGACTAACATAACATTTAGAGTAAATTTTTAATCTTTCTTTCTGTGTGTGAGCCTTATTTTTGTCACAATACCAAAAACAAGGTGTTATTCTTCTCCGCATAGATGAGTTGTTTAAGTTAATATACAAAAAGAATAATATTAACTTCATTTTTGGCAGTTAGAGAACATTTTGATCAACGTGACTAACATAACAGATTTGAAACAGATCTGTTATGCTAGTCACGTTGATCAAAATGTCCTCTAACTGCCAAAAATGAAATTAATATTATTCTTTTTGTATATTAACTTAAACAACTCATCTATGCGGAGAAGAATAACACCTTGTTTTTGGTATTGTGACAAAAATAAGGCTCACACACAGAAAGAAAGATTAAAAATTTACTCTAAATGTTATGTTAGTCACAATGGAATTACCCTAATAATGAAAAATTAGATCATTAATACGTTTTTCCTGCTGCTAAAACTAATCACCCAGTAAAATATTTTTAACTATTAAAATTATTCGTCATCATAAAAATCGTCTTGCAGGGAGAATAGTGTAAATACTTTTTTTTGAAATGGAACCGACTAAAACATGAAGTTAATCAAATTAAATACCATGAAAATGCGCACAAAAAAAAGAAAGTTCACTATTTTGTGAAGAAAATATGTAAAACCGAAATGAGAAATATGTGATAAATTTTTGCTTTTTGCCAAAGTTAATTTTCTAGGAACAGAAATCTTGAACAACTGAAATCCGTTTGTCATTAAAAAAAAAAAAGGATGGTATAAAATACCGTGTAACACATTTACACATTTTTCCTTAAAATCGACCGAACCAACAATAAAATACATTCCTTCAATTACTTTGAAAATAGATAGGAAATAGCAGAATCATTATTTTTTACGAAAATACTTCGAATCTAGAGAGAAATAATTCTATAATGAATATCGTTCTCGTTGCTGAAATGAATCTTCCAGTGAGAAACTTTAAAATCAACGGAAATTCTTTTCTCGTTAAAAAAACGTAATGTTGAAAACGATGTGCAAAAACATCCTTTTCGACATTCGTAAAAACAATGCAGCATTTTTTTTTCAGAAATCGATCTAACTGAACCATAAAACACATCCTTCCAAATACGTTGACAATATTCAAAGAAAAAAGTTTTGTGTACAAGAAATTTATACGAACCTAGTGTGATAGAATTACATCATTTATTATCGTTTTTTTTTTTTTTTTGTTGTAAAATTTTCCTTCCAATTACAAATCTTACAAAGAGAAATTAATTTGCAGTAAAAAATCATAATAGGGTGCGTTAAAAAATATCATTTCAAAGTTCATAAAAACAGGGCAGTACATTCCCCCCCCCCCCAAAACTTATGCCTCCCAAGCCACATAACACACTTTAAAAAGTGAATGTTTATTTTTACAGTATAATACAGCTAATTTTATAGTAATAAAATGTAAAAAATGGCTAATATTACAGTACTAAACTGTAAAATAGCAGTTTTACAGTGATCAACTGTAAAATCACTAATTTTCCAGTTTATTATAGTGCAATTTACAGTTTTAAACTGGAACCTCTACTGCCAGTATTATACTGTTGTTTTTGAAAAATAATGCAGCTAAATTTTACAGCAATAAACTGCAGAATTTCTAACTTAACAATAAAAAACTGTAAAATTGCTACTTTTACAGTTTATTACTGTGCATTTTACACTTTTAAATTGTAACCTCGGGTTCAGTATTACACTGTGAAAACAACAATTCAGTTTTTGCAGTGCACATTCTTCCAAATTCTTTGAAAATACTCTTAAAAAAAGGATCATTTTTTTTCGATTGAAATAATTCGAGCCTATAGTGTGAAAGAATTCTATCATTTATAAGTTTCCCTTGTTGCTGAAATTAATCTTCCAGTAACAAACCTTATCCACTTGAAACTTAATGTGCCGTTGTTTCTACCATCGTCGATTGTCAGTCGACCGTGTCCGGCACCATCAATCAATATGTCTGCTCTGCGGTTAGAGCACAGAAACGCCAATTTTATGGATTTTTTTTTCTTACAGCTCGATTTTATAGCTGCTCATTACAGAAATTGTTTATGTGATGTACTGCGGAAGTTGTATCTCGTTACTTTATTGCGTTCCAATGTCTGGGACATCCGTACGAAATATAGATTTTTCAAATATTTCATCACTTCCTGCAAACATAATTATAGTTCGGTGCTCTAATAACTAACATTGTATGAAACAAATTTGTTTTTTGAGCATGTATTAAAATTTTCGCACTCTAAGGTCTGTTAAAAATTTGAGAATTCATTAAAAAAGTAATTGATGGGTGAGAAAATGGCGCTGTCAAGAAAAAATGTAAGAGAGCAGGAATTCTCAATCTTTCCCAACCAATGTACCCCTTTCTTTGTATTATTATCTACTAGAGGTACCAGCACGGCTTTGCCCGTGGTATAAAATTAAAAATTCATTTGTAAAAAATTGATATAGCAGAAAAAATACTCTATTTTAGTTATTCAACTGTAATTCTTTTAAAGAATGATATAAAAATTTGGCATGGACCCCACACTACTTCCTTTTACGTGTAAATTTCTTAGTAGATGCCTTAAGTGCTAAAATAGTGCTTGGAGTGAGCAAGATAACAATTCAAACATTTACATCCCTAGTTTGCCACAAAACAATGCAAAAAAATGTTTTTCATTGATTAACCCACTAATGCCTAGCGTCCCTTTTTAGGGACGGTCCAAAAAGTGTTTGAATTGACCAAAAATGAACATTATAACCAAATAATAGTGTTCAATTATTACTGTGGCATAGTTTAAATTCATTACTAACAGATTGCAGCACATAATGATTGTAAAGTGTGTTCTGTAGCCGTGTAACCAGCATACAAAGTATCTTTGGAAAAAAAATGTCAGGCATTAATGGGTTTATCCCCAAAACATCGCCGATTTTAACATCATTCAGTGGATTTTTCGCAAAATATCGCCAATAGCGCCAAATTGAACCAAAATAAAAAAATAATTTTTTTCGCCAAATTTGCCGCCAACTTGGCGATATGTCGCCAAATTGGCGTCAAACACTTGGCGACTAAAAGCTTGGCTATATTTCGCCAAGTGGTCGCGCCAATTCCTATCACTTTTGTCTGCATTGAAATTAACACTGATTTACCCCATAAAAGGGGTAAAAACCCCCTTGGGGGACAAAAGTAAGCCAAAAGAGAAAATAAGAACAATTTTGCTGCTCACAGAAATCTTACCAAAGTTTAAAAGAAGAAGAAAGTTTTCTTTCCTACCTTCAAAAACAAAATAATAGAAATTTCGTGCATTATTCTTCACCATGATAATAAAAACAATAAACATTGACAAACATCAACCAGCAAATGATAAATTAAAAGCCAAACTCGTTCACTCAAGCCATTTACTGCAATTTATATTGAAATTAAAAAAAAAGGAAATAAAATATGTTTTGCCAGACGATAAATTTAGAATGGTTTACTATCATGTTGTTTCTTTTTTGACCTCATTTTAGTTAAACAATGTTTCCCTCTTCTACACAACTCGTCAGATAGCCAAAATATCTCTAAACTCACAACAATGGTACGTGTCAGTTTCCTCCTTCTCTACCTTTTTTAAAGAAAGGATTCGATTTCTCATTTGATTGACAGGTGCCATCTTATCACGATTTTATTATATTTCATTTGACTAATTTTAATAAGGCTTGGAGTTTGGATTGCTACAAAAACAAATACATTTTTAAAATTATTAATGGAAAAAGAACGAAACAAATAAACGAAATAAAAACGTAACCATGGTAACAACATTAAAAGTTGATTTCCGTTGATAAAGGGCCGAATTCAAGTGAAACACCATTGCAATCGCTTCGAGGCGATCGCAATTGCAATTGCTACTGGAAGTCGAATTACGATAGAATAGCATTTTGTAGCGATTGTAACGTTTCACTTGAATCCAAATTTGAGAATTTGCGATTGCATTGGTGAGTTGCGATTGTCCGTGTTTCACTTGAATTCCTGCCAAAATAATTCATTTCATTAACCATTTTAGAATCGTTTGGCTTGCTTTACTGAAGATAAGCCTTGAATTCCGGGATTCTAAAAACAATTGTTACAGCTCTCCTGGTGATCGTAGAAACTTCGAAAAAACATCATTTTGTGCAGAAAATTTCAAGCTTTCGAATGACATAAGACTTGAAACTGTGTATGGAATATTTCTTCCCTATTTTATCGAATTTCCGCTAAGAATTCGAATAGAAAAAGAACGAAATGGAATGTTCGAAAAATCGCTTCGAGGTGCAAAACTACATGCTACAAACTAATTTTGTGCCAAGTGGCATGAAAATCGACCGAACGGTTTTGGCGCTACGCGCCTAACAGACAGAAAGACAGACAAACCTTCAGCTTTATTATTAGTAGAGAAGAGATAGAGATGATTACTCACATCAAAAAACACTTTAGTTTTATTAGAACATGTTATAGTAGCTAATGTGTGCTGAACTAAATTTTCAGTTTACTTACCTGTGTAGGAATTGAATAGTTTTTTCAGCCTTCTGAGCGTGCATATGTACCCACGAGCAAATGGACAAACGAAACATAAGTGAAGCGATTACAAGAATAAGCGGATTTTTTTCGCCATGCATCCTTGTTACTACAGGTTGATTACAAATGTTTGGTCGTCCGTTTCGAAATATTTTCAGATCAGAGCCCCGAATTCTCGCACCCTTTCCCTTAATATCATTGAAACATCAACTAAAGTTTCCTTTTTTGAACTTCAAAAGCTAAAACCTGTTGGAGAAGAGTCCCTCAAGGGAGGGGCGATCGCCGCCATCGCCCCTCCTTTGTATCTGCCCTTGCTCTTGAAAAGTGTTCCTGTTTTGGAACTTTTCATCTCTATTGCCCTTCAGAAGAATGCTAACGGTTAACAAATACTCCCTTCTTCTCCTAATCAAAATAATTGCTATAAAACTGTTGAAAACTAAACAAAATAAGGGGACTTTTTGGAAGACTTTCTTCAAGATTTTTTGGGTGATTGGCGAAAATGGTGGTCACATTTGAATTTAGGGGTTGTTTACGTAAGAATAATCAGGAATAGTACACTTTCCATGCCGAGAAGTGTTATTATAATGTGTAGACATTTTTTTTTATAGAAATAGTATCGAACTGTAACATTTGTTTTGAGAATAGAACCAATTTGTCCGGTAAGGCACGTAACAAAGTAACATTTACAGGTAAACAGAAATGAAAATTTCTTGAGACAGTCATTCCTTTTACAAATTCTACACTTTATAGATTTTGCAACAAAATTTCCATCCATAGTTGCATTAAATGTATTTGCCCGAATAAAATTTCAAGCACGAACCATTTTCGCTTTTTTTCCATCTCAGCCTATTACATGTCATTTTTCACAGCTTTCAGGATCAAAAGAAACGCCGTCGCGAACAATGTTTTTCTTCCAGTCACTTTCTTTTATTTTACATAGCATCGACTCATATGGGATTTGTTGTTCTTTCTTTCGGGAATTTCTGGAAATGAAAAATCAACCCGACACATGATGAGGGATTGGTCGAGATCAAAAATCTCTTTCGACAGCAATTTGAAGAGAAAATATCTTTGCATTTTCTGAAATCGAGGAAAGAAACGTAAAATGAATAGTTTCTTGTAGTTCGAAAATAAAGTATTTGTTGATATTTTTATTTTTATTTATGTTCTTTCTTACTTTTGAATTTATGATTCATAGATTAGTGTGTTTCCCATTTTAGGCTTGATTTGCTTTAAATTCAACACTTTTAATACTTTTAAGATACCTACATTATCTGTTTGAAGTGAACCTATAAATGAAAAAATCAAAACAAAGAATCATACATGGAGTACTTAGTACAGTAGAGTTTTAAGTTATAGTAGAGTTAACGGGTTAAACTATATTTTAAATTTTGCTGTTTGTAAATAAAAGTATTTATTCTAACTACACTAGTAAAAATATTGTCTTTTCTATCACGACCAATTTTGCTTCTTCACATTTTATAATTTATTGTAAGAGTATATATAAATTTGCCAACCAAATGAAAACTCCTTACAGTAAATTTTACATGTGTTTTCGATTGAATTTAAAATCCTTTTATTTGTAAAGATGCAAGAACTCATAAAAGATACGAGATGCATCCTAAAAAATCCGCGTATCGCTTTAAACTGACTTATCCATACAGTAATTTTTCGTTGACGAGAAAAGTATATACAATGGCGGAAAAAAAAATCCCAACACCAAGAAAGAATTGTGTTAGATAAACGAAATTTGGTAGGCGTGTTTATACAACTGAAAGATGACATCGATTGAAATTTCGTATTCCGCGCATAAGTGTGGCGCAGCTGGCGTCACTCAGAACATGCAAATAAGGCTTGTTTTAAAAGCGTGTTGTAAAGCTCATGTGTATTATTTTTCCGTGAAATTGGACGAATTGCGTTCATTTTAGCCAGGAATACCTTTTAAGAAAACGAAGAAGCCATTATCAACAGCTCACCGAGTTTAAACGAGGTCGTACAAATTGGCTACGAGAAGGTGGATTTTCATTTCGCGATATTGCAGAAAAACTTGGGTGGGAATGTTTCCACCATGCATGATTATTGGAAGCTATGGGCAAGGGATGGTACTACCTCAAGAAGATCGAGTTCCGAGCTGCCACGTGGCATGACTGAGAAGGAAGATCGCCGAATCTTGCGTATGGCTGTGGCGCATCGTACTGCATTTGCGGCTGACATTCGAGCTGCAGTTGGCACCGTCGTGACCCAAGGAATGGTAAGAAACTGTTTACTTCAAGGACAGCTCCGAGCCAGGCAGCCTGTAGCCGGTATTCCATTGACTGCAAACCATTGCCTTTTTCGACGGCAGTGGTGCCGCGACAGAGCTCACTGGAGGTCGGAGTGGAGATCTGTTGTAATTTTTGATGAAAACAGATTCTGAATTAGTGCCATTAGTGGCTGTATATTGGTCAGAAGGAGGCCAGGGGACCGCCTGCATCCAAGCGGTCTACGGCCTAGACACACGAGACTCACACCTGGAGTTATGGTCTCTGGAGCAATTTCCTACGTCAGCAGGGCCATTCTTCTGGTTATCCCAAACTCACTGACTGAAAATTTGTCGTCAGTCTGTTAATTTAACCAGTAGTACAGCCCTTCATGAGTAGCATTAAAGAGGGCGTTTTCCAACCGGATAACGCTCGCCCTCACATCGCTGCTGTAACGCATTGTGCTCTACAGAGTGCCGACATGTTACCATGACCTGCAAAATCACCAGGTCTGTCTCCAATTGATAACGTATGGGATATCATGGGATGGCCCCTCGAACATCATCCACAGTCAGCAATGACGGTCCTAGTATTGACACAGCAAGTGCAACAAGCATGGAACTCCACACCAGAAAGTGACATTCGGCACCTGTATGACATAATGCATGCACGCTTGCAGGCTTGCCTTCAAAATTCTGGAGGTTACACCCTCTATTAAATTTACATAATTTCACATTTGCACAGCATTTTCTTGAGCTTAAATTAGCCAGTGATCTTGTACATTTAATCAATTAAACATGTTAACTAGACAATTGCATTACCCAAATTTCATTACTCTACGGCAATTTTTTCTTGGTGTTGGGATTTTTTTTCCGCCAGTGTAATTTAGTATTTCAACATAATGCCGAATTAGTTACAGATTAGGAAGATACGAAACACATTTTCTTTTATTGAATTATTCGCAACAGTTATTTAGAGAAGAAAACTCATTTGATTCGAATTGTCGCAAGAAGAAACGTTTCATTGGGAGAACTAATTCAAAAGTAAAAAATCCCTGCAAGAATCGAGGAAAACGAACCGGTAGTAAGCTTATTACTATGAGCGATTCCCACCGAATGGTGGACGACCGAAGGTAGAAAATGAATCACTTTTCTACCACAAGGTGCTCCATCTAGTTACCGCGCGACGACGGAGCTTTTCCAATGTCTATTGTGTCTACGTATCAGCGCCTTTATGGTGGCACATACAAGGACTGAATGTTTAATCGGAGGATCACACTGGTTCTGCAAAAGGCGAAACGCTTATGCAGCCCCATTAGAATGGAATGGAATAAAAAATATTTTGAATAAGAAATAGCCGTTGAACATAATTAAAACTTGCTTTAAGGTCGTGGTAACCCGATCAATAAGGCATCGGACTCGTAATCGGAAGGTCCCGGGTTCTATTCTAGCCCATCAAAGATCCATCACCATTACTAATGGTGGCTGGGCGACGTAAAATAAGGGTCGTGGTCACAATCCTCTCTAAGTGAAGCGATACCTCTGGGGGGCAGACCAGTGGTTTGCTCGGCCCTTGGTCTGGATCAAAAAAACAGAGCGCTCTGAGCTAAATCAGACTTTCACGTAAAATGGTGCTCGTTAAAACGAAAGCCGTACTTATTCCGACTCAAATCAAATAGATATGTCTACTCGGGTACCCGAGTGGTTTCAGAAACAGCAACAACAAAAAAAACTTGCTTTAAAAATTAATTTAATCCTCCAGATTAATAAAAGAAGCTGTAAAATGACACGGAAAGTTAAATTAAAACGAAAATAAATCGCCAAGTAAGAAAATTAAGTCATTAAACGTGACATAAACTGTCAAGTATAAATATCAACGCATTTAAAGTGATTTAACCTTTCATTACATAGCACAATTAAATCATATGGACAGAATATGGCAGTAAAGTGATTAATAATCTACCCTCTGCTTTCAGCCAGGTAAAAAGTAAACAAATCGCAATTTGCCAATGCACCCCTATTGTACACTACCAGGCACTGATGTATCTTCCCTCTCTACATCCATCTCAAAAATCGAGTGAAGAAATCGAACAAAACTCAGTCAACCTTTTCGAAAGGAACGAGTATTGGGAAATGTTTTTTTTCTAAGGTATTCAGCTAAAATATTGTAGAGAAGCACTCGCTTTGAGGGATCAACAGTCAAAGTAATTATTACATATCTCACAGAATTATAATGCATGTTCGAATTACTCGGAGGATTACTGTTGGAGGTGAAGCTTTACGTTTGCATTAATATGACATTAAATGATCTTTCAAAGCATTAGCACTAATCATTGTTAAGCCACAATCACATGGTTGAAGAGGTAATATTCTCGTAGCATAGGTAATGAAAGTTTTCCAGCTTAATAATTTATTATTTAAATCACTTTTCATGAACTCATGAAGCAAAATGAGGGATTTATGAATGAGTTGTGATTATTTTTGGTTTGTAATGAAAAGAGTTATTGCTTAAAAGGCTAACTGATTTTGTCCAACTTTTTTTCTTAACCCGAAACACATGACTGCAAACTTGGACATTAAAGAAAACATTTGATAGCTTTTGTGAAATATGCTTGCTTCCAAGCTCACACTTTTTGAATGAAAAAAGTGGTCCCTTGTGACCACGAAACACATGTCTGCCTTTTTTTTGTGAATTAATAAATATGTTAACATGTAACTTTGCTTACCTTCCGAATGCTTTTTCGCACATTGATTATTCCGATGTTTTAAAGTATTTTTATGATACGAGAAGGAATTTCCATTTAATATCATGTATCTTATAATCAACTAACAAGAACGTACTTTCTTTAAACGTGCACGTACTACTGCGTCGTGCTAAACTTTTTTTTCTCAAACTTTAATTGTTTATTTCCAAAACAATCTTCAGCTCTAAGGGCCTAGCTCCATATCAGCAGAAAACTGACCGAAACAGAAAATCCTGGTACTTCCCCAGTTCATGAATAGGAAGTACCCGGATTTTCAATTTCTGCCTTCGGTTTCGGTCGGTTTTCTGCTGATGTGGAGCTATTCCCTTATTGTATTAAGAAAAATGACAAAAAGTTTGAGAAATTATCAAGTTTACTTGTTTACTCGAATTGAACTACTATATTGGCAAATTTAGTTCAAGTTAAGTACTAGTTGGTTATGAAATGATAAAACAAGAACAAGTAATAAATAATTACTACGTGAATTTTTTTTTATCTAAATTAAACACCCATTCAGAAAATAAACCCAATGTTTTAGTAACGTCGTTAGAGAGAAAAAAAAAAACTAATAATAAATATCGCATTCTGATTCAATTTAACAAAGAAAAAAGAAAGAAGAAGGAAACGAGCAAATAAGAAAACTGTATTACAATTAGACAAACTGCATACCTAGTTGTAATCTGGGAACTACAACGTCACTAACTAAATGCTCCAAAATACAACAAGCGCAGAATAATGCAGTACATGAGAGGAATTCAGCTGTTTGCTACATATTAACATTGTAGCTTTCATACATTGGGTTTCATTTGTATAAGAGCTCATATCCAGTATGACTCTTTTTTTAACGAGTTTATTTAGGAGTAATTCAGACCATTTAGGTTTGAGCATAAGTTCCAATCCAGGCTTGGAGTAATCGTCGATTAAGTAATCGTAATCCACGTAATCAATTATATTACATTTTTCTGTAATAAGTCAGTCCATAAATCATCAGCCCGATTCTCATGTACCTTAATATAATTTCCGAAAGATTTGAAAAGATTATGGGCCGAGTTTAATAACAGAGCAATTTTGTTAACGTGACTGGTCGAAATTGAGAGGGAAAGAAGTTTAACATCTACAAAAAGCTCAGTTTACGATTTAGTTCAATTTTTCTTTCTCGATTTATACATGTGAAGTAAATTTAGTCCATATTGTCCCACACATGACCGTGGAATCACCAACAAATAAAATTATATTTCCTGTTTCTTTCCCATTCTTTCCATCTTTCGATTCCCATTTCAGTTCATTTAACTTAAGCTTCCGAAATACGTAGCACACAATAAATCTAAGAGAAGGGTTCCAATAAAATTTATCACGTAGAAAATTGCTCTTTTAATTAGGCCAAATGCGTTGTTTTAATGTTTACAAGAAGTTTTTTTACTCTGTATGTCATTGGTTTTTAAAATTTCCAATAAACAGCAAATTTGTTTTCTACTAAAAAATTACTTTTATGGGTGTAAAAACGTGATTTACAGAAAATTTTACTACTTTGGGTTTTCAAAACTGAACTCTTAGAAGCGAAATTGTCAGGCCTTTTAAAAGACAAGTAAAAAACAAAAGCATTAACGTTTAAACAGTGTCATAGGATAAGATGTTTTTGAACATAGTTTTAAAGTCCAGGAAATAAACTCAAGAAATACTTCTGTAATGGACTACAGCAGTAGTTCCTAAGTTGAACACTGTATTATTACAATTCTTTTGTTACTTGAACTCTTCTCACTTTTCTGAAGTCTTTTTGGTAATACATAAAATTCTTACTAAAGTACTGAAATGAAACTTTATTCAAGTGTAAAACTAAAAAAAATGCGTGGGGTAAAGCATTCTCCATACTTTTCTAAAATAACCCTGACTGCATCAACACAAAAGCAAAGACAAAAATGATGCTTTTCATTTTGCTCTCTAGTATTTTGCATTGCCCATTTATGCTCATTTTCTATGAACATTATTTATTTGCATATCACTTTATGTATCATTTATCTCTCGTGAAAGTGTTTCGTATCTGCTGCTACTAGGATACGAGGAATTTATATTAAACATTCGCTGCCGTCTGCTATCTTCTTATTATTGTTTGGATATATTGTGCATTCTAGACATGCAGAAAATATATCTTTAGGAGCATGTTTATGCCAAATATTCATTTCGCTACATTTTCTCCTTATCCCTTTTGAAAAAAAGGAATAAACTGAAGCATATTGCTTAAAATAATTATAGACATATATATACACAAAGGTGCCGCTTTTAAAAATTGTAAAACGAGTTTTTTTTCTCTCATTTTTTTGAGAAGTAACATGATATGACGTTGTTTTCATTCAAAAAAAAAAAAAAAAAACCTATTTAGACTACATACACATGCAATACAAAAATTACCTTTAGTAGTTAAGAAAGTTGAAATTACTAAGTATACATGAAAAGAGGAAAATGTAAGAAAAATCACCACTAAACCACTGGGCTAGTAGAGCTTCCGCGTCGCAACCCGGGCTCGACGGTCGAATCAGCCTTTCATTCTTTGGATGGGTTGATAAACTAAAAAATTAATCGTACTTGGGATCTAAGCTTAGGGGGTTCTGCGTTAGGCTGACCATCTTCCTTGCACCTCTGAGTCCTTTGAGATGGGCACATGTGCTGTTGCACCACTACGTTTAACTTAGATTAATATTCAAAAAAAAGCAAGTGTATTAAAATAATAACTCTTACTCCAGCAAAAGAGACCATCGTTTTCTTTCCCGATTGTTACCCATTAAAAGTACTTAAAAATTTAATTTCGTCGACCTTATTACTTAAATTATTACAATTGCTTCGTTACAATTTATGATATGCGCCGTGAGTTTTAGTAGTCCATTACAAATGACAGAGAATATTCCTATCTTATTTAAATTGCAACTTCGCAAGCCATTAGAATTAAAAGAACTTGTACTATTGAAAAGCGTTTAATAATGAATGCAATTTACCAAGAAGCTTTTAAATAATAATATCGTCGGCACCATGCTTAACTTACGAATGTGAAAAATGGCACTTTTCAGGAGAGTCAAAACACTGAATATAATTTTTTCCCACCTGACGCGTTTGGTTATTTTCAATTTTAAATTTTTATAGATATCTTTAAGTGTAAAACTATCGTTCGAAGGTGTCATTTCAATTTTGATTATTTGTAAAGTTATCAATAATAATTGTTTAAAAATATTCGCTACTTTACCAACATGGACATTTTTGGTCGAAAGTCACTGAATTGAAGGTAAAGTATCGAATATGAAATTTTAGAGAATATTCGATAGTTTGCAATGAAGTTTCATGGCATTCATTTTCGAAACTTTACATTTGGGTTACAAAACTGCTATAAAAATTAATAATAATGGATAAAAAATTAAATGAACGGTTTTTTTTACTAAGAAAAACTTTTATTGAACACAAGAAAAATATAATATAAATAATGGAAAGTAAATAATCAGGTAAGAATTTTGGACGATTCATCAAAAACACATAGTACATAAAAATAAATTTACTATTCAATTTCGGTATTATCGGGTTCTGCCAGAGAATCGCGGACTGATTTGGAACTCGGAAGCTGCTCATAAAAAGACCTGTATGCCCTGGGAACTAGCCCTTGATTGCATAGTTGCCATAAATCTTTTTTTTTCACCTTCGATATATAAATCTGACCATCGTATGGCATAAAAGGCATAAAAGGTTCAAGAGGGCTATCATTGAGAGTGATGAATTTTTTCCCTCGTTTTCGTTTTCGGATCAAAACATCAAAATCAACGTCATCAAAACTCCTTCTGACAAAAATTTTATTCTGTTCAGATTTCCGGTATTGAAACCACACACAAGAATTGAAACTTTTTGGGGTTTTCTTTTTCTCAGCGGTTTCTGGAACAAATTTGTCCTCATAAGGATTAAAATTAAAAAAATCATCATGCTGGAGCCTAGTCACATTGTAAGGTTTGGGTTTTGTACGCGACAATCTGATCAATTGGTCCCAGTCAGAGGGTACGTGTACTGGTATATTTTTTGCTTTAGCCTCAATCTTAGAGTGGACCGAGTCACACTCCATTTGCGAATGGCCTGACTCAAAATAAACATGATCAATAGTTTCTAAATGAAACAAAACGTTAATTTTAGTTGCAAAGAAAAATTCCATTCATCTTTTAATTTTTGATTTAATTATCGAGATTGTTTCTAAGTAGCAAATATGACACATTCGTTTTCATGAATAGTTATGCAAAGATAAAATTACAACGTATACTATCGAATGTGTCATATTTGAAACATTACAATGGTTTAATATGCGCATTCAACTGTCTTAGTGGTAATGAAAACTAACGAAACTGGCATTTTCGCTAGTTCAGATTATAACGTTTGGGATTTTTTTAAATTTGTTTAACTATGTAAACTGTCGAATATCATATTCGTTAGTATAGCATAACTTTTTCGGACAAAGCTGCTTATTCGTAAAAATGACATTGGCTTACGACCATCTAACAGATTCATCATTTTGCTAATAGGTAGCCCTTTTTTAGTACTACGGGAAACCATTGAACTTGAAAAACGCGATTTTTCACATTCGTTGCTTTAGCATGGTGCCGACGATATACCTTTACGTTTCATCCAACATTGTTTTTCATTCGCAGTTTAGTGTTAGTGACTGTTATATACACTAGGTGGCCAAAAGTATCCGGACACTTTCAAAAATTCACATTTTTACATATAGCTCGAGAAATAAGTAATCAATTGTTCTTTAATTTTAGTCATACAAAATATAGACTTCACCGAACATTTCCAAGTTGAAATTAAATTACCCTTGCATTTGGGGGACGACAAGAAGGGGGATGAAAGAAAAACCGCTTTTTGACCATAACTCTTCGAAAATAGCTCGGAATAAGCTATCAATTTCAGTAATTAATTAGCATACTATGTATAATTACTGTACAAATTTTTATGAACGTACCACTCTTACTTCTGAAGATATGAAACATTTTTGAAAAAACGGCAATTTTATTTGAAGGGTTTTTGCTCATAACACGCAGAGTTTTTGATCAAACCTTATCACAACTTCAGGAAAGATGACAAAATACAAGAGAAAGAACATACTAAAACGGTAAATAAAAATATCAAAAATTCGATGAGATATGAACGTTAAAAGGAAATAATTTTTCACGGCGCATGCGCGAACGACAGAAATTTATAACTACAAAAATATTGTAGCCTGATTTATACTGCATCTTATAAAAAAAGTTCCAGTTGAATATCATGAAAAATGAAAAAGATATCAGCGATCTAGTGAGCTCTATTTCATTCAATTCGCAGACAATACATAAATAGTGAGGGGTTGGCCACAAATAGTGTGGTGACAATCGATCATTTTTTTTCAATGTAAAATTGTATACAGTTTGAAAATTTATATTCGGCATTGTCGTCACATTTCGTCTGTTCGGCCAAAAAGACCTTATACGTAGGTTTCCAAAAGTATCCGGACACCCTCTGAAACGTTGGTTTTGAACGACGACGCAATAACCTTTAATTTAAAAATAGCTTTTTGTGGACAGACCCTCACTATTTATGTATTGTCTGCGAAATGAATGAAATACAGCTCACTAGATCGCTGATATCTTTTCCATTTTTCATGATATTCAACTGGAACTTTTTTTATAAGATGCAGTATAAATCAGGCTACAATATTTTTGTAGTTATAAATTTCTGTCGTTCGCGCATGCGCCGTGAAAAATTATTTCCTTTTAACGTTCATATCTCATCGAATTTTTAATATTTTTATTTATCGTTTTAGTATGTTCTTTCTCTTGTATTTTGTCATCTTTCCTGAAGTTGTGATAAGGTTTGATCAAAAACTCTGCGTGTTATGAGCAAAAACCCTTCAAATAAAATTGCCGTTTTTTCAAAAATGTTTCATATCTTCAGAAGTAAGAGTGGTACGTTCATAAAAATTTGTACAGTAATTATACATAGTATGCTTATTAATTACTGAAACTGATAGCTTATTCCGAGCTATTTTCGAAGAGTTATGGTCTAAAAGCGGTTTTTCTTTCAACCCCCTTCTTGTCGTCCCCCAAATGCAAGGGTAATTTAATTTCAACTTGGAAATGTTCGGTGAAGCCTATATTTTGTATGACTAAAGTTAAAGAACAATTGATCACTTATTTCTCGAGCTATATGTAAAAATGCGAATTTTTGAAAGTGTCCGGATACTTTTGGCCACCTAGTGTATTTTCTTGGAGTAGGGGAAGACCGTCTATATTGGACCACTGCTTAAATTGGACCTCGGGCTTAAAATCTAGTACAGAGATCTGTGCTAAACTTTAACAGTAGAAGTATAAAGTTTTAGGAATAAAATCAATGTGTATGAAGTTTCACCAGTCTTCGAACTGTTTAGTAGGATGGAGCGAAAAAAATGAATTTTTGATTTTCGTAAACCGGTACCTTTCATTTACTGTGAATGAGGATAAGTAACAATTCTGTAAAATATTTCACTTTTGCGACGTAATCTTTAGTCTGCGCATTTGGCCTAAAGTTTTGAAATTTTTGATTTTTTTTAGATTTTTCAAATTTTTTTAAAAAATATTGCAAACGATAAAACTAGTGACGGGTTGTTATTAAATGGAAGAAAAAGGTTTGAAATAGACAAGGAATTTTTTAAAACCATTTTAGAATATGATTTCAGTTCTTGCATTACGCTCAAAGTTCATCAAATTTCCCAAAATTTCTGATATTTTCAACATTTTTTAACTCAGTATTTCCTCTCAATATTCGCTTGAAGTGTCTTCAAACCTATTTTTATTCATTTTATTATTACTTTGAACACAGCAACTCTTCGCTAGCTCTTGTGGAACTACCCAGGACTCACCACGAGGAGGTGACAGCACTTCTAGTCCTACACGTGAACCATTCCTTCCAGCCAAGGCGAGCACGCATTTACATTTCTTAGATACGTCTTTCACAGTTAAATTATTCCTTTGTGTCGTAAATTGATCAAATATTTGTGTCAGATATCCTGGTTTTCACTAAACTTTTTCTTTTCCTGTGATTATATACCAATTTTGAAGAGCTTGTGATCTATTTGACAGCTCTTTCAACTGATTGAGTCTTGAATGGCAGTTTAAAAGGAGCGCATTCAGAAATTATATTTAAATTCTCAGCTTCCATAATCTTTGTAAATATTGTGTTAAATTACCCGTAAAAGGTGGCTTTAATTTCCACATCATGACAAGAAATCATGTCGATGTATACTGACTTTTAATTTATGTATGTAATGTATAAAAATATATTTTTATCTATTTTTGGGATCTGAAGCGTTCTCACTTGTTTGCTTGTTTGTTTTCTAGTCTTTTAAAACAAGTTTCTTTATATGCTTTCTCTTATGAACTAACTAGATTATTTCCCGGCGTTGCCCGGGTGCTTATTAATACAACATAGCTCTTAAAAATATTTGAATGAATTCTATCCACATGGAAATATAAAAACTTATTTCATGCTAAAATGAAATAGTGCTGAGTCTTAAATTGATAATTCATTGTTAATCGTAATCTTTGTTGGAAACTACTCCTATTTAAATGTGTTACATTTTATCAATTTGTATGCTTAAAGTCTTATCTTTTTTACTGTATCTATTCATAATTGAAAGAAAATGGCCATTTTAAGACAAAAGATTTGAATTTTGAACTTTTTGGATTTATTTTAAATTTCAAAACCCCCGCCTATGTGAATTCTAATGCATCAAGGAACCTCTGTGCCAAGTTTGTTGAAAATCCGACGAGAACTATGAATTTGTATAAGGAACAAAGATACATACATCCATTTATGTATATTTATATATAGACATCGATAACGGCATATGTCTTGGGTGCAAATTATACATTGTTTTGAATAGATTTGAATACAATTTTCTGCTTTTTCCCGGATAGATAATCTTTATAATCTCACACAAATTCATAGCTAAATTAGTACCGTTTGCACTTCATCCTAAAAGCGCAAGGACACTTTTACCGCGAACGTTATGAACTCTTTTAAAAATTATAGTCTAAAGATTATGTTAACTGTAGTCACCATCTGGCTTGGGAAAGCTTTCTTGGACTTCTGTTTCATATTTTTTGGATATCTTTCCAGTCAAAATTACCTTGCTCATCTCATGAAGTTACTGTTGCTCAGTACTTGAACCATTTTTATTGTAAAAATCAATCTGATCAATGACAAATTCTATAGGTTCATATTGAACTGATTTGAAAGCATAACATGTTGTTTAGCTTCGTCCAACAGGCCCAAAAATCACTTTGGTCCACTGGTAGGTCCATCTAGCTTTTGCAAAAAATGCAGCAAATTAAGTTCATTCAAATGTAATTGGCAAATGTCCCATTACAGAGGTCTACCAAGTTTTTCTTCCAGTTTCCGTATTACACCTTTGTATTTTAATGTCTCTGTAGTGCATCCATCAAAACCAATGCAAAAAATATCCTAATCAAAGAAACAATTTATTGTTCCTGACTTGTCTAAGAAATGTAAATGTATGCTCTCATTGGTTGGAAGCAAGGGGAGCTCGGGTGTCACCCAAAGTGCGGCCACTTCCTCGTGGTGAGTCCTGGGTAATTTCAATGAGCAAGCAAAGAGTTGAGCAGTTCAAAAAAAAACAAAAAATTGATTGGGTAAATGTTTCGAAGGCACTTTAAGTAAATATTGAGAGGAAATATTGAATTATAAAATTTCTGCTCAATATTGAAAATATCGGAAATTTCTGAAAATTTGATGAACTTTGGGCCTTATGCGCAGACTGAAATCATAATCTAAAATGGTTTAAAAAAATTTCTTGTATATTTCAAACCTTTTTCTTCCATTTAATAACCACCCGTCAATAGTTTTATCATTTGCAATATTTTTTAAAAAAAATTGAAAAATCTAAGAAAAATCAAAAATTTCAAAACTTTAGGCCAAATGCGCAGACTAAAGATTATGTCGCAAAAGTGAAATATTACACAGAATTGATACTTATCCTCATTCACAGTAAATGAAAAGTACCCGTTTACGAAAATCAAAAATTCATTTTTTTCGCTTCACCCTACTGTTTAGCGTGAGTTACGGCTTGATTTGTGTTGAAAGCGTGCGAAATCTTATTTTGCGGACCTGTTTTTAGAAGAATAATTCAAAAACTTGAGAATTGCGGTAAAATTCTGTTACAGTATTATAATCTATGCTTAATAAGGATTACATCAATGTATTTACATGCGCGATTGTGATAATTTTTGACAGAACAATGAGCAGAAGAATAAAAAATGGCGTGTTTTCCTTTATTGGACCGAAATAAATTTCCTATATTGGACCGGTGGTCCAATTTAAGAATATGATTTTAAACAAAACTTTTTCATTATCGTAACATAAAATAAGTGACTCGTTTTATTTAATAGCGTAGTTAAACTTATTTTAAGCATACTTTAACACCATTCATGATATTCATTTAAAATTTTTTATCAAAAACATTTTTATCAAGCAAAAGCTGCAACTTCTTAAAATGTATGTTTTTTTTTTCTCTTCATCCATTAAGCTGCAGTTTCAGGTTGTTAAGCATAGTTATTGGCTTAAATAAAATTTATGCTGGATTACCGAGAGAAAAATATGAAATTCTTTGTTATTTTCGAAACGATTTTAAAAGTAAACAATTTATATGCTACTAAAATGTTCAATGTAGATGAAGCCGGTCTTTTCACTGTTCAAAAGCCCCAAAATATATTGACGTATAGAGGTAAACACCAAGTTGGAGCAGTAATGAGTGATGAACGTGGTAGAAACAAACTGGTTATTTGCTGCATGAGTGCAACAGAATTGCAAGCTCACCATGCTTAATTTCAAAATAATACGTTCCATGTTCGGACTTATCGTAAAAGCTTCCCTGGTAAGCAATATGCTTGTTCAAAAAAAAAAAAAAAAAAGAAAAAAAAAATGGATCACAAACGATAATTCACACAATTGATACAACTTTCACCAAAACTGTTAAGCCAAGAAATGTAAAAAGAATATTTTCTATTAATGGATAGGCACAGCACTTACATAAAGAACATTGATGCAATACACTTGGCTAACGAACACGATATAATAATGCTTTCTCTTTAAGCACATCATGCACGTAGATGTAGTCTTTATTCAGTCTTTGTCTACATACTTTAATCGAACATGTGATACATGGATGCGAGAACATTTAATGAGATCCCTTATCTAATATCGAAAAGGAGAACTTTTTCAACTCTTATGGGCAAACCGCAATCAAGTCCATGGCAAATGCTGTGAGTTGGTTCTAAAGAACAGGAGTTTGGCGTGTTGATTGACATGTATTTAATGACATTGACTTGGCTGCAGCAGAATTAGAAGCACAAGTAGTCCAGATTAAACTAGTCAAAGTGAACAGGTTACATGTTCGGCTGCCGCGTCATTTCAAGTTTTTCTAGGGGGGTGGGGCAAGGGTAAAAACACAATACAATTTCACCAGAAAACAACAAAACCCCCGCCTACTTATATGTAAATACATTGATTTCTCCAATTCAAGAGAGGGGGGGGGGGGGCAATTGATCCCATCCCTTGCCCCCCCCCCCTTAAATGACGAACCTGATGCTCGGTGTAACTTGTACACCATGTAGAAGAGCTAGAAACGACTTAAATTAGTACAAGTTCTGCAGAATCGGCAGATAGTTCTCATCAAAACATGTCAACTCTGATTTTGTAAAGCCAGCTCACATATTACCTTTGCCTAAAAAAATAGAAGGAACAAAAAGGAAGGCTATCTCGGCAATCATTCTAACGGCCGTATAAAAGAGGCATAGAGCAGAAAAAGTCACACAAGAAGAAGCAAGAAACTGCACAAAACAATTGTTATTGCAATATTTGTCATAGAGATGAAATGCAAAACATGATTAAGTGTATGAAATGCCATAGGCGAGTTTATCAACACTGCCTAAGTGAGGCCCAAGCAAAAGAAATTCTATTGCAAATCCTGGAAAAAAGTTGTATTGTTCAAACATAAATTATTCTATGATTTCCTGGTACAGTCCAATTTAGGAAGCGCATGGTTCAATTTAGGCGCACATATTCCTATATTGGACTTTTGCAACTTTTTATAAGATAATTTTTTTAAAATTTTTTTTCATATTTTCAGAAAATATAAGCTCCTAGGGTGGTTCCTGATTAAATTTAGCTTACGATGACCTATTTTGCATTTCTGTTTTTCTTCACATTGAGCGACACAGGCCTCCTGTTCTTAAGGGGTCCAATATAGGCGGTCTTCCCCTATAATTATAAATATGTTAGCTGAGTTAAGTTGCTTCGCAACTTATGAGGGTGTAGTGTTAACAGGCTGTTAGTTGACCAGTGTGGTATGACTTGGACATTTAGTGACTGGTTCTGTGGTAAGTGTTGTATTTTTCTGTTTCCAATTAAAAAAAGGTTAAGATGGTGTGTACGAGTTTTAAGTGGTGCACTTCATTTTCAAAGTATGAACTGAAAAAAAAAGTGAAAATAGTTAACACCGCAATAGTAGTATAGAGTATAGTAAACACGGCCCCCCCCCCCATAAAAAAAATCCCGTAATAGTGGTCAACTCCGTATTAATACTTCCTGTATGAAATGTAAGATGGCAAAGTAAGAATGTTTTCGAATCTCTTTTTTTTTTAATTTTTTTTATGATCTTGATTTCCCCAAACATAAGTTAGGGATTATAAAGCGTTATAATTCGTTTTTTTGACCAAATTGATTTTCGCTTCAAACTTTTAATATCTTAACTCTGCAACTTATTTTGAACATTTTTGCAAGGAAGTATGCATCTGAGCCGAATGGCTGTGAAAATAAATATTAACGCAGGTTAAACGAGAACACCCTGCACACTGTAAAATATGAATGTAGTTTTTACAGTATAATACAGCGACTTTTATAGTAATAAACTGTAAAAATTGCTAATTTTAGTTTTTAAAATGTAAAACTTCTACTTTTGAAGTTGTAAACTGTAAAATTGCTAATTTTACAGTAATAAACTGTAAAATTGCAATTTTTACAGTTTAACACCGTGCATTTTAGTTTTAAACTTTAACTTCTGCTGCCAGTATTCTACTGCTGTTTTTACAGTATAACACAGCTAAATTTTACCGCAATAAACTGTCAAATTTGCTAACTTTACAAACTGTAAAATTGATAGTTTACTACTGTTTGTTTACTGTTACTGTGCATTTTACTGTTTTAAATTGGAACCTCGGCTGCCAGTTTTATACTGCAAAAAACAGCAGTTTATTTTTTGCAGCGTAGAGACCGGCTCGATGGTAAGTGTTGTATTTTTCTATCTCATATATCAAAAGGTTAAGATGGTGTGTGTGTGCGTGTGTGTGTGTGTGTGTTTAAGTGGTGCACTTCATTTTCAAAGGATGAACTGAAAAAAAAATGAAAATAGTAAATACCGCAATAGTGATCAACCCTATCAAAATACTCACTGTACGAAATGGAAGATAGCAAAGTAAGAATGTTTTCGATTTTTTAAAAAAATTGTTCTTGATTTCCCCAAACATAAGTTAGGGATTATAAAGCGTTAGCAAAGGCGGATACAAAGGAGGGACAATGGGGAGATCGCCTCTGCCTTGAGGGACAAACCATTAAATTTTCCGTATTGAATTTCAAAAAAAAAAGGCATATTTTGACTATTTTTGACGCTAGCAGAAGGATGTTTAGGGCTCTCCCCAGGATGCTTTTCGCAATTGAAGTCCAAAACATTTGAGGTCAACATTTGTAAACTAAGATGTGTAGGGAAGGATACGTCATAAAATCAATGACCCCTCCCTTAAAACACATTTCTAGATGTCCTTTGAGCGTTTGAATTCGTATTTTTGACGAAATTGATTTTCGCTTCAAACTTTTAATATCTTAACTCTGCAGCTTATTTTGATCATTTTTGCAATTGGAAGAATACATCTGAGCCGAATGGCTGTGAAAATAAAAATCATGCAAGAAAAACGAGAACACCCTGTATAGATTTTTAAATTTTATCAAAAAATACTTAATTTTTTTTTTCATACCGAATCAAACTTGCTTAACGACACTCCATTATGAACATCTCGCCTAATTGCAAGTTTATTTGAAAGCTCAAGTAATGGAAATTCAAGCAACCATTCGGCTGTGAAAAATATTTCCCATTCGTCAGCTGCAGATGCTAATGAACTCAACTTTCCAGCACTTGAAATGCAACGGGCCACATACATTTCCCGAACATTCCAGAGAAATATTAGGGCTCAACCGGGCTAATACTAAACCCAATTAATATACATTTCACAGGGTTATAATTATGTTCGAATTACCCGAAAGATTACACTCGGAAGTAAACCTTTACATTTGCATTAATACAATGTTAAATGATCTCCCAGAACATTATTTCTAATCAATATTCAACTTAAATTCTTCTGGATGAATGGGTTTCTCTCTTTTATTGCGAAGCAAACGGGAGTTGTCATTTGCGATTTGTATTAATCTTATTTTTCTGTGTAATTATTCAGTAAGAGGATGAATTGTCTGTTAATTAAAAATATCTACTTTTGGAAGCATATTCAAAACGATGCTTTATGAGATGTTTTAATACTCTTTGTATACTTCTTATTTTTAATTATATTCCTTCTGTCCCCAATGAGTTGATACATTTGAATATTTTTCAACTGATTATAGACACAGTGAACCGTTATTAATTCGAGCCCTTTTAATCCGAAAGTCATTTAATTCGGAAAAACTATTGCTAAATACCTTTCTAGCGATGAATGTTGAAAAGCATTGGATACCTACTGTAATTCTTTCTAACATAGGAAACTCATTTTTGGATAAGCGCCATCATTCAGGGCCCGAATGATTGCAAGATCTTCTCGGTTTGGTTTGCCCTGTATGACGTACGTGTTTATTTAAAAAAAAAACAAAGAATCACATGGAGTAGGTTACATAATTTTGAATAGTCTTGGATATATAAATTAACATAGAATAAAAGTGAAAACAAACAAGAGAATAAACGATGGGAACAAGGTAGTAAGGAAGTCCAGGCCCTATGGTAAATCTGGAAAAAAAAGGTGCTTGTTTTTGAGAAGAAATTCAATTAGGGATAATGCGTTTTTGTAGGCCTTCTTGTCGACTAAAAGAAAACTTTTCCATTGTGCTCTTAGATTGGTAGAAAGCACTAGATGAAACGCCGACGTGAACCTGCAGTTGAAGAAGAAGTGTTCAAAGTTCCCAAATTCACCACAAATGCAGTTGGGAGAGCTGAGGAGAGTTCGTTTGTAGAAGTAGGAATGAGTGAGACCATGGTTGGTGATTAATTGGTTTATGGAAGAACTATGGAGTCTGGAGAAGGATACCGTCTTGAAAATGTCATGGGTCCAGCGACCTTTGGTTGAAAGGTCCCAGTAAGATTGCCAGTCTTGGAGTAGAAAAGCATTTAAGTCTTTTCTGAGTTGGCCAATTGGGAACGAAGTTATGAGATTGACGGTAGATTTTGTTGCTTCCTTGGCAAGTTGATCTGCAAAATCATTTCCTGTATTATTGGAGTGGCCCTTTATCCATGAAATGGTGACTATGTGGCGGAGATTAATAAGCTTAGATTGGAGTTGGAAAATTGAAGGGGAAATGGGTTCATGGTTGAGGAGGGCTTTGATCGCAGATAAGCTATCAGACCTGATGTGGAATTTATGGTTAGCTAAATTATTTTCAACGTATATAACTTGGATCCAATCAATAGCAAGATGGATAGCTTGGATTTCGGCCTGAAAAACTGAGTTGTTGGGGCGAAGAGTCTTGGAGTTAGAAAATAAAACGTCCGTTTCCTTTAAGGCGACGAAAGCACACGCTGTACCGGCATCGGTTTTAGAGCCGTCTGTATAAATATTGATAGTACGATCATCATTTGATTCTGTGATAGTGAGAGGCAGGATGAATTGGTGAAAATTGGTGTTATAGCTATGTTGGTACCTAGAAGTAAATTCGTAATCTTCGGCTTGAAGGATGTGGTCGTTGATCTCTGAGTTAATGCGGAGTTTTTTAGTTTTGTAAGCGATAGCAGAGTACTTCAATTGGATATGGAGAGGAGGTATACCGGTAAGAATATTAACTCTTTAAAGCCGGCTCCGGCCGATACCGGCTTTGTAGCTTAGAGCCGAGGCCGGCCGAATCCGGCCCACTTAAGAGAACATAGGGGTGGTTGGTAGCAAAAGACCCCTGCTGTGAGACCCCCTACGGACGACTCTTTCTTCTCTCCGCTGGCCTCGGAGCAAGTGATAGCAACAATTGAATGAAAAGATAGCTGCTAATGACTGCAGATCGTGTGGTTTCCTCAAAAAAAGAGAGAAAACGAATTCATTGCAATAAAATTGCGTTTGGTTTGAATTACCGGCACTTTTAATTTCACAAATTTTTATACCATGTTTTTTAAACAAACATTATTCTGGTTTTTTATAAATTTATGTGTAATGTATACTGATTTAAAATAATGCAAAACAGCTTGAATAAAGCGCAAATAATTGCATACATATGCTTCAGAGTTGAAACAAACCTTGAATCATGCGTATTGAATTACTTGCACTATTTTGCATCCATTAACTTTATTTTCTTAATTTTATTTTTGGTATTTAAAAGTACCTACACCTACTTATTTCTTTCCAGTTATAGAATATCAAAAGCAACGCGCGCTATGCAAATCTGACCAACGAAAGCATCTAAGCACATCTGCTGAGATCTTTAACAGGTCGAATTTGCTATAAAATGGATAGCAAAAAATTATTGTAAAAACCAACGGATTTATGAACAGAAAAGTATTCCATAAGTGTTTCATTTAGAAAGACACGCAAATAGTGATGTGCTTAGAAGTGTTGTAAAAAATAGGAGATAGTGTGAATGATTAAAAAATGTTCTGAAATGCGTGACTAAAAACTTTAAGCGTAAACCACTGTGTTGAACTAAATACTTTTCAGAACAATAACTGCTCCTTAAACTTCGTAAAAAAACTGTGCTTCAATGTGTTCAAAAATTTTGGGGCAAGTGTTCGAGTTCAAAAAATGTTCGAAAATTGTTTTAAGATTTTCTGTGTATACAGGGCTCGATTAACTTCTGAAGGTAGGAGAAGCTCAGCCTCATATTGAGGCCCCTGCTTTTTGAGAGGAGGGGAGGTGGGATATTTCTATACTGATTGAGATATTGAAACAAATCTTGCTAAGGATACAGATATTATTTCTGAAAGCAGTCCATGCAAAATTCAGATTTAAACCTGTCCCCTCCCCCACTAATATGACGAATTTTCATACATTACATATGGTTGCAACAATTCCATGATTAGATTACGTTTATTATTTCTGCAGGAATAACGCGCCCGATTTTAGTTGACCATCCACCCCCTTCCGCCCCCTTTTCCAAATACAGGTAAACATTATCAACGTAATAGCTCAACTAACCAGCTCTGCACTATATCTAACGGTGCAGCAAAATTGAAATATTTAAGTTTTACTGTTATTTGTAAAGTACTTTACCCAAGTAGCATCAACTCATCGGATTTTGCTCGGCCGATCAACAAACTCCTCGTAAACTGATCCTGTAACGCACGATGACATCGTTCCGATCAGTATCCGAGCACGGTTTTTGATGAGCTACTTTTCATCGGAAAGCGATATCCTTCCGATCAACTTTCCCGATGAAAATAAGCCGAGCTATATTCCATTGGAAAACGATATCCTTCCGATTAAGTTTCCCGATGAAATTTCTCGGCACGGGACTGTTCTGCTCGTAAATTGCTCCAAATCTCATCGTATTCTCATCGGAATAAAAGAAAAAGTTCACGTTCTTAGCAAATTTAAAAGTAGTATATTTAATACTATTATTAACTCTAAAGGCTAAAATATGTTTCATTTTGATGTATAAGTGCATGTTAGTTTGATTAACTCCAAAAGTGTATTTTTTTAGTTTTTTTAAACTATAATTTACTTTTATTTTTTTTTCGCGTTGAAAAAAAAAGATTCGAATAATGCCACTATATGTTTAAAATATATATTTTTAAAAAGTGCTATTTTTTCCCTTACTCATTCATTGCTTCTCACTTGCGCGTAAAACTTAAATTTAGCTTCCGTTATCCTCGATATTTTTTTCTATGTCATTAATAAATGCTTTATAGTTAATTTCTTATGCTAAAGAATAAAAGTTATTGGTTACGCTCAAACTTCTTTGTCAGTAACAATTGTGGAAAAATTCTCAAAAATTAAAGTTGATTTTAAAGTTAAGCGTCTTGCTGCGTCGGCTGAATATGATATCCAAAATAAACAAACTCATTAACTATGGGCGTGGAAGTAAGTGCACGTGCTGTGTGAGACCACCTCAAAGATGTCTTTCTTCTGGACCGAAGCGCCTTCGCCCTTTTTGGACAACTGACAGTGATGTACGATTCCCTGTGGCAATGCAACTACAAGGATTGATGGGTGATAATAATTAGTGAAGATGCCCGCTTTTCGGGAAGACAGAGAAATCAGGAAGCTTGGACATTCATTCCTGCTTTTTCAACCACGCGAGTCGTTTTATATCCAACCGTATCTATATCCAACCACTTCCTCTGATCGGATTCTTTTGAAATTTTGTATGTAACCTCAGACCCGATTACAATGCGCTATTTTTAAATCAAATTAATAATTAACCATTGAATGCTAGTTCATTCCAAATTATTATACAAACCACCCCTTCACAGATAAATTAAATACCATTGAGAAGTTAATGGTATGTTGTATTGGCTGTAATTCAATTTTGCGTGACTCACGTTAAAATATAAATATGTTTATTTTCTAAATAAAAAAGCAAAAAAAATATGATTTGATCTATCATTTCTTTTTTTCAGGAGAAGAATTCAGGATAAACAGTAAAAAAATGTTTAATTTATAAGGTATAAATTTTCGTGACTCACCTTACATAGAATTTAATGGTTTAAAATCAACTTAAAAAATTATTTTAAGAAGAAATTTCAAAATATACTATTAATAATTGCGTTCTTACATAATAAATCTGTCAAAAAATGTAATTAAATTGTAGAAACTGGCTAAACCAATAAAATATGCTCGTTTAAATTGCTTTTAGCAGAGAGAGATTTTTACGAGAATGTGAGTTCATAGTACAATGTTTTACCTGGAGTTGCCAGATTCTAACTTGTAAACTTCAATTAATATAGAGAATGTATAAAAAAAAATCAAGACATTTTTCCAATATTTTTTTTAAGACCAAATTCCCATGTTACGTGGAATTGCCCAGAAGCTTAAAAACACTGAATAAAAGTCGCAAAAAATATTTTTTCAAGTTATAACAAACAGGGGACAAGAAAATTAATTTAAACATTTTTTTATAGCTATTTATTTACACAGGTCCCAAACTGGGAGACTTGGCGCTTTCTGATTAGCAGAAAATATCAAGAGAAAATTATAGAGAGAGTCCCTTAAGAGTTAAGTCCTTCACCATTTTGCATGAATAAACACTCCCCTCTCTTTTATTTACTGTTGAAGATCAACCCCCTTTGTATTAGAACACAGTAAGCTCTCTTTTGTTGTTCACAAGCAGGTGTTTTTATCAGAACAGGTGACATTCTATTCGTTCTGAAGAATGTTAAAGGTAAACAGCGGTGACCAATCCTCCATAAGGACGATGGCGCACCTCCTCCAAGAGGGAGTGTAACCTAAACTGAGATTTAAATCATTCAAAGAATTAACCCTTCCCCCCTCCCCAGAAAATTTAAACACTGCAGCTTGCACTTTATTCGCTCCCCTTTCCTGTCATTTGTAGGTCCCATGAGAAGCGCTTTCCTATAGCCATGGTTAGTGGCGTTCAGTAAGGGAGGTTCAATGCATTCCCGTCATCTAAGCTCATCATTTAGGGGGTTATGGTGGGGATGGGGTCAATTGACCCTCCTGACTTTGGGAAATCAATGTACTTGCATGTAAGTAGGTGTGGTTTCTGGTTTTTTGAGGAAAATTACATTGAGTAAACACCCTTTGCCCTTCTCTAAAAAAAGTTTGAAATGACGGCCCTCGTTCAATTTAAAAAATTTTTTTTTTACATTTCTTAAAATTACAAATTTTGGTAAAATTTTTGACTTAGCAGCAAGTTTTGAAAAATACAGAGACAACAAATTGTAACGAATGATCAGCAAATCAGTGCAGTATCAATTGTCACCCGCCAGATTCTGATCGGACAATTGAGTAGGAAAGCCTTAATTTTAATTGCCTAAATCACAATGGAATACTAGCCTCAATTCACTTTTTTGAATTTATTGCAATGTTTTGAATGAAATCGGATGAACTAGAATCGGTGCTAACACATTGATTAAGTTTGATGTAAATCATACAAACCATTTTTCTCTAAAAACATTTTGATAGTAGCCCCTCGTTATATCGCGCTTTTCAGGGGACAAGAAAAAAGCGCGATATATCCGAAAGCGCGATATAACCGAAGTCATTAAAAATAGTTTTCTATCCAGCATACAAGTAAATTATACGTGCACATACATAAAAATTCATTTATTCGAACTTTAGATTTTTTTTTTCAGTCAAAAGTAACAAAAAAATATTCCTTACCGCAGTTGTTGTTACAGTGTGCAGATCTTAAAAAATATGTATACAGACATCAAATTAAGCTATTGTTTTGGTGAAATAAGAATCCAAAGTCGTTTGCCGGGATTTATCCTTCAACACTTGTCTCCCACTTGCAATTAAAGAGCGGAAATGAATTAACCGCATTGCAGTTATGTGATCAGAGTTTGATTGTTCGAATGCGGTGTACGTTTTCTCGAGCATGTCTACAACTTCTTTCATGCTGGCAGTTGCATATGAGGGCACTTCATCTTCATCTTCACTGCAAGTATCAGTCCTGGGTTTTTCGTTCGTCAATTCTACAATGATATCTGCATCGGAGAATGTTTCGAAAGTAGGTTCATCATCATCAATATGAACCCATTGTTGAAGTTCATCTTCAGCAACTGATAAACCCAGTAACTTCGCTGGTTCTACTAACCCATCCAGATATTCATCTGTCTGTATATATTGCTTTTCTTTCTCTTCATTTGTGATGGTCGACCAATATTTTGAAATAGTCAATGGCTCCATTACTGCCCATGCTTCTTGTGCAATGTACATTGCGTCTTTTAACTTCATTTTTTTCAATGAGGCTGGACAAAATATTTTGGGAGACAAAAGAAAAGAGCGATATATCCGAATGAGCGATATAACGAGGGGCTACTGTATTGTAAATTGTGTATCATTTTATCAAACATGTTGTGAAGTAACCAACGTGCAAACTATGCAAAGAAAAAAAAAACTTGCCTTTGAGGAGAGAAATATAACATTGCGCTGCTCAAAAATTTCTTAGTTCCGTTTTATATGTGGCTAGAGTTAGAGTCATTGTCATTTACCCTCGCTCGAACCCCGACTACCTTTGCTCTATTCCCGGCATATAGTTAATGAAAAGATCCTATAATTTCTTTGTGGTATATGACAATCCTAAGGTGGGACAATGAAAAGTGGGAATTTGTCCTTGACAATTTCGTTTAATACAAAATCTATGCTTAGTAAGTAAGAAAATTGACTAGTTATATATATTAACAAAAATTTTTACTTACTGTAATAAAACATCTTGAGGTATCAATAATTAACTTCGTGTGTTAACTGCACAAAGTTGATTTTAGGGTTTTCTAGTCCGATTTTATTCAAACATTACTATTATGACAGAGATATGTATATATTATCTCCAATAATGCCGAATCTCCCATTTTGGGACCATACTATATCTCTTGACTACAGGCCCGTCATTTCAACTTTTTTCAGGGGGGGGCAAAGGGGGCAAACACAATGTAATTTCATCGGAAAACAGCAAAAAACGCGCCCACTTTTTTGCAAATACATTGATTTCTCAAAGTCAGAGAGGGACAATTGACCCCCCCCTGCCCCCCCCCCCAAATGACGATCCTGCTTGACTAAATAAATATTTGAAAAAAAAAAAGCTACATATGGTTAAAGATGTGTAATGCTCATTGAAACATACCAAAATTAAAATATTCTCAATGTGGTTCATACAGAATTTTACAAAAGACGAAGTCCTTAGAGACCCTATACTTTTTTTAGATGTTTTAGAAATTTTTGGTTTTATGGGGGTTGTCTAGCCCAGCTAGACAACCTGAGATAAGTAAGAAGAAGACAGAATGGTGTGGTTCAATGTAAAATATATAAAAATGTATATAACATGCGCTATATGTTTGTAATGTAACTATCCTTAAAAATAAGATCGGAAAGTTATGACTGCATGACAAGAGCCAAATTAAAACGTCTTTAACAAAAAATATGACTGTGAATGCTTTTAGTTTTATTACTGTAATGTAGCAAACTTCAAAACTTGTTTTAATTCTTTTCTCAATTCACGAAATTACTCAATAAAGACAATATTTCTTGCCTTTAGCAACGCAACTCGCGTTTTGCTCTTGAAAATTAATATACACTCCTCAGTAAAATTTAAAGTCTTTAGAGTATTTTATAAATCGTGTCGTAAAGCATTTGTCCGACAGAAAAATGTATTCTAAAATTGTGCTTCTGCATATTTTGCTTTTACTTTTAGCACTAATTTAGAATTAATTATTTATAAAAGAAAAATGTGTATATTTTTTTCAATATGAAGATTGCTGTCAGTAATCATGAGATTGCAAAATTGTATCGAAGCAAGAAAACTTTCATTTAGATATAATAAGTTTAATTTCACCTTTTAGGTTTTTATAATATGGGTCAATCCATGTCAAATCACCCAGGAAAACGGGATTTTGTAACCCATGTCCTGGGATTTTGATAAAACTTGGTGTATTTAATGTTTTTATGGTGGTAAGTAATAATATGAATTCTTTTGCCCATATGTGATCTGGTTTTTGTTTTACAGGTCGTCAAACTTTTCAAAAAATTGCATTTTCTGTCAACTGCTAAGCCTAATCTGCATGTATACGTATCTCTTCAGTAAATTGTGACGGGTGCAGAAATCTTTCAATATTTCCAAAAATTCTCAGATATGTTGCTGAAAGTATGAGAATTTAATAAAAAAATACTTGAAATTTATATAATATAATTTTGTCTGAATAAAAGTTGAATAAACTACGACAAGCATTTTTTTTCTTGTGCAAAACATGAGTTTGCTTAAGTGGCATTTCTCGAAAAGGCGGAGGTCCTATTCAATAATGGAAGCATTCGAAATGAGCCTGAAGGTGTGTTCTATCATTGCACAGAATAAAATTAGTGGTTTTTTTCGTTTTCTTGTTGCTGTTGCATAATATACACATTTCAGTATCAAAATTTTTGAAAAAAAGTTCTAGTCATTTGCCTACCCTAAATTTCACTGAAAAGCACACATACCTTTATTTTTAAGTGTATTTACAGCCCTATTATGCTACTTAAAAATCATCTTAATCCCTTATTAAGCAGAAAGAAAAGTGAGAAATAATTTATGACTCCCAAATTCAGTTGTTAAGTTCAGCAAAATATCAGATGTAGAAAAAAGATGTGCAAAACATGAATTCACTTTAGTAGCTTTTTATGAAGAGGCGGAGGTCATATTCAATATTAGAAGCATTCGAAATAAACCTAAAGGTGTGTTCTATCATTGCAATGAACAGAATTAGTGGCTTTTTTCGTTTTTTTTTTTTTTTTGCTATTGCACAATATATACATTTCAGTACCAACATTTTTGAAAAAAGTTCTAGTCATTTCCTAACTTAATTTTCAATATTTGTTATGTAAAAGAAGCATAGCTGATGCTTTTGTAGCATAAAAACGTATTATATTTATTTTTAATGATTTATAATTGTATTGAATGTGCGAAGAAGAGATAGGATAGCACAATCTTTGAAGAAAAAATAACAGTGAAAAATATGAGTTTCCGAATATTATCGGATTGTTTTTCTTTGAAGTGTTTGTGTGATACTGTTTTCAGCAAATTTAAGGAATATTCTGTTTGTTATTTTAACGCTCGACCTTCCTTGCATTTCCGACGTCGGACAGTACTTGTTGAAGTCACGTTATCATGAAATATTCGGAATACTTATTTTGTACATATTCAGAATCTTATGTTACGGACCGTTTGACGTAGTTATTTCATTTTACATCTTACCATTTCTTGGTTATAGTAAAGATAATAGTCCCTTCTTAGGTAAAAGATAGTCTTGCTTCAAATCCAGCATAGTCACTTACTTGAAAATTTTCAATTTTTTTCTTTTAAACTCCAATAGCAAGTGTCGAAAGCTGTATTTGCTCTTAACTGGATGCTGAAATTTCTAGCTTATTTTCATTGAATTCAGGAGCGCCCCGAAGGGAGGTCCAGGGAGGTCACCGGGACCTCCCAAACATCTTCCTCATTCGGCAAATTCGGACAACGATTCGGCACATTCAGAGATAATACTGAATTTTTTTTTGCAATATTAATATGTATAAATATGCAAGTGCGGCCGCAATCTGTCTTTTTTTTTTTTTGTTATACATTATCTCATTCTTTTATTGGCGTTATTTACCATAAACCAAACCGTTTCTTTCCATCCCGCCTTTCGGTGAATTAATTAGTGTGTGTAGCATGACCCCAAACAAGACGGATAATATGTAGTGAAAATGCTGCAATGCATAAATGTTGCACTTTGAACGCAAAGAGCTCTAATATTTTGTGCCGCGACTTCAGTTTTTTTTTTTTTTTTTTTTTGCTTTACCAGCAGATCTTCTCATTTCTCGTACTGAAAAATACTATTTGCTTAGCTTCATTTATTCAGTTCCATTTCTTGACTTTCTTCCCTGCGAAAAGAATAGATCGTCGAACTAGTTCAATATTGTTTTTCGTTTTAATTATAGCAGTGAAATACATCTATCCGTTTTATTTAATTTATTGATTTTGCTTGCAATGAAGAGAATTCGTAAACGATATAAAGTTAAGTACTTTTGATGACGATTTATAAACGAAAACATGAGGAACTTTGCCACGATGGAAGGCATATCTCCATGAAACTTGCTGGACGTCCAAAAAATCCATTTGATGCTGCAAGAAAGAAAATAAAGACTGCTTCAAGCAGCGAATTATCGCCATTAACGGTTAGTTTTAAATTTATCTTTTTTCTTCCTCTTTTAATTTGTTTCAATGATTTTTACTTCCTTTTACGTACTAAAGGAAGTATTGTCATCGCGAAAAAAAAAAAAAATCACTCAAATTTGCTCGTGACGTCTGTATATACTTATGTGCGGATGTATGTGCGTATGCATGTGTGTCGCATAACTCAAAAACTATATGCCGTAGAAGCTTCTAGCTTGGTATGTAGGCTCTGAGGATGGTTTAGTTGTGCACCTCCCCTTGTGGTTGCATTCGAATGTTCCCAAGGGGGTGTTTTACCCCTTTAGCAAATAAACTATGCCGTCTCGCAATAACAGTTCCGGTGACAACTGTCAAAGACGAACGATCTTTCAGCAAATTGAAACTTTTAAAAAATGTCCTTCGATCAACTATGGAAGACGACAGATTAAACAGTTTGATGCTTATTTCCTGTGAAAAAGACATAGCAGAAAAACTGGAAACAAAGGAAATAGTAAAAACGTGGTCATTACTAAAAGCTAGACGTGTAAAAGTCAAACTTTAGCTCATGAACAATATTTCTAGCAAAAATTCTAGAACCAACAGTTTTTATAAGTGCTTACTCTTTTTTGTATTTTTTGCCAAAATTTTCAGATTTTAAAGTCACAATTCATGAACAGCCATTGCTATGTATGTAAATATGTGTATATATATTTTATTTATTTTAACTTAATTCTGTTGTTTCACAATCCTGTCAAATGACCAGCATGCTTTAATTTGTAAACACACATCATATATGCAATATTTTATAATCTGTTTTGCAGACAATATGTTTTAATCTGTTTCTATGTATAAAAAAGAAATCCTATCAGTTGCTATCGTTGTTATTTATCAAAGTTATTATTATTTTTTAAGTGATACCCATCGTCTTTTCTCACAAAGTAACGGTATGAGGTTTGTGTACATACGCGTATTTTTTCATTCGGCACATTTTGGAATTCCATTCGGCAAATTGAGAATTTTCCCCCTCCCAAAAGTTTAAGCTCGGGGCGCCCCTGATTGAATTATGTCTGTCTGGGGCTCTAGCTTTTTAATTATCTCCTATTCTTATTTATCAGCGCAAACCAACCTTCCTGATAAGCGAATCCAATGAAAAACAAACAAACCAAAATAGAAAACCCACTCACATTCTTTATCCCTCTTATCACTATGACCCATATTTTGATAAAATAAGAAAAGACCTGATACATGCGCAAATGCAAAGAAGGTGGAGCGTTAAAATATCAAACAGTATATTCCTTAAGTTTGCTGAAAACAGGATCACACAAACACTTCAAAGACAAACAATCCGATAATATTCAGAAACTCACATTTTTAATTATTATTTTTACTTTAAAGATTGTGCTATCCTATCTCTTCGCACATTCAATACAATTATAATTCATTAAAACTAAATATAATATGTTTTCATGCTACAAAAGCATGAACAATGCTTCTTTTACGCAAAGAATATTGAAAATTAAGTTAGGAAAATGACTAGAACTTTTTTCAAAAATGTTGGTACTGAAATGTGTATATTGTGCAATAGCAACAAGAAAACGAAAAAAAGCCACTAATTTTATTCTTTGCAATGATAGAACACACCTTTAGGTTTATTTCGAATGCTTCTATTATTGAATATGACCTCCGCCACTTCATAAAAAGCTACTAAAGTAAATTTATGTTTTGCACATCTTTTTTCTACATCTGATATTTTGCTGAACTTAACAACTGAATTTGGGAGTCATAAATTATTTCTCACTTTTCTTTCTATTTAATAAGGGATTAAGATGATTTTTAAGTAGCATAATAGGGCTGTAAATACACTTAAAAATAAAGGTATATTTGCTTTTCAGTGAAATTTAGGTTAGGAAAATGACTAGAACTTTTTTTCAAAAATTTTGATACTGAAATGTGTATATTGTGCAACAGCAGCGAGAAAACGAAAAAAACCACTAATTTTATTCTTTGCAATGATAGAACACACCTTCAGGCTCATTTCGAATGCTTCCATTATTGAATAGGACCTCCGCCTTTTCGTGAAATGCCACTTAAGTAAACTCATGTTTTGCACAAGAAAAAAAATGCTTGTCGTAGTTTATTCAAATTTTATTCAAACAAAATTATATTATATAAATTTCAAGTATTTTTTTATTAAATCCTCATACTTTCAGCAACATATCTGAGAATTTTCGGAAATATTGAAAGATTTCTGCACCCGTCACAATTTACTCAAGAGATACATATACCTGCAGATTAGGCTTAGCGGTTGACAGAAAATGCAATTTTGTGAAAAGTTTGACGACCTGTAAAACAAAAACCAGATCACATATGGGCAAAAGAATTCATAGGGTTACTTAGCACCATAAAAATATTAAATACACCAAATTTTATCAAAATCCGAGGACATGGGTTACATGACCGGGTGAACTGACATGGAATGACCCATATGTTACATTAAAAAAAGTTTCTGTATTTTTTTATCTTGCATTTTCAAGCGAAAAAGTCAAGCAACGTTGTTGTGATATTTACTTATCATCTTAAGCTTATTAATTTAACAAGCTATACGCTGGAGCATTTCAAGTCTAAAATGTATTTTAATTATTTCATTTTGAAAAATCTTTCTGCCTTTAATGTACTTTAATTCTTTATTTGAAGGGCCAGGGGGGAAAAAAGATGAAGGTCACTTTTTCGTCAATTTTGATATTAGCGCTATCTAGGGGCTATGAAGGACTAGTATCATCTGGTTGAACAACAAGGGGGGGGGGGGAGATGAGAAGCGACCGAAATGTGCATGAAAACTCGAAAAACTACGTAAGGAGCTAAGAGAAATCAAACTTTGTTCTTCGTTTTTCTCGAAATCGCTTTTCGGTCACTTTCATCTCCCCCCCCCCCCTGGCCCTTCAGTTGCATTTTTTTTTTAAATGCGGGAGTGACATTTCTACATGTCAGCGGTATACTCGAAAGTAAAAGAGTGAAGCGTGTTTCGGCTGCAGCAGCGCCCCTCCATAAATATTTGAAATATTTTTCAAAAATGTATTTTGACATTATTCTTTCAGTAATTATTCTCATCTGTTTATCCACTTAGATGTAAAGCAGAAAACTGTTTGTAATTAAAAATTAAAAAGAATGACAGTTTAATCATCATCCATTTTCTTTGTTAAATTATTGCGTGATAAATTTAAACTTGCACACAAATTGTGAAAATGTGAATTTTTTTAGTTTACTTCCTCCAAAAAACAAAAATAATTATTGAAAAAAAAAAAAACTTGCATCAACATTCCAACATAAGTATAAAGTAATGAAAGAAACACGACAAAAGCACTGGGGCAATAGCGAAAAATACGGGAGTGCCCGAAACGGGACAGTGATTTTAGGTGGCAGCTTACTAAAACTATGCCTACTGCAATTAATAAACAGAAGGACAGAGGAGGAGGTACCGTGTAATTTATAAGTGTTAAAAATTGTAACAGAAAAATTTTCATCTGTAGGAAAAGGCAAAATTAAATTTCGACAAAAATTCTCCCCAGTATAAAATTTTACAGACCACCAAATAAAATAACATGTTTTTAAAATAATTTTCAAACGTTCTTGGTTTCAAGCAGATTTTTTTTAGTTTACAACTGCTTTTATTAAATTCAAGAACAGTACTATGGGACTGGGAGGCTATTAAACAAATTTACACTTCCAAATTACACAACTTAACATGGCGCTGTTACGAAAATTTTAAATTAAAATTTATTTTGTATTGTAAGCAAACAACGTTTTATGCAAAAAGTTGTTTCCCTTATCCTTGATAGTGCAACAACCCATGCATTTTTTGTTTCCAAACAATTTTGAGGTGGATTCATCCAAGGACGAATACAAACAATCAAATTTATTCTAAGAATACAGTCAGTATGAATTGCTTTCGGTAATTTTCAACTGCCATCTCGTTATTATAAAGGAACAGAAGAATCGAAGAATTTAGCCCTAAGAAATAGAAAGAAAAGATAAGGATAACGTTATACTTTTACCTTATCGAATGCTCAATGCTGAAACACCTTTGAAAAGTTGAGTTTATCTTTTGCTCAGTTACAACAAAACAGAAAATAATAATAATGAGTTTTATAAATATTTTCATTTTTTCAGTCATTTAACTAAATAATAAAATGGTTGTCAATAAATCTACTGATTGGTTGTACTAATTAAAGCATTTAAAACGGAATTGCATTTTGATATTCGCTTTCGCACGCGTGATGATCAATGATTTGCATTTCGCATCATCAAATACAATGTACTTAAGAGCAGGGGCGGCATTTCAACATTTCGTTTGAGGGGGCGAGTTAGTTAAATTTGAAGCACCTCAGAACTCATCCTAAAATACATATTAGTTAAAAGAAAGATTTCTTAAACTGGATTTAATATTAAGAAAAATTGGAGTTATTAAAGCAATTTAAATTTTTATGACCAAACTTTAAAATTATTTTGTTATTAGTTATCAAAAATGTTGTGATTCGAAATTAGTTTTTAACTTATAGTCAAGTTTTAATCTGCAATGTTTGTAGGCAAGAAGATTTTTTTCCATCGATTTCCAGTGTCTTGTGCTATTTTACAAACAACGAAAGTGAAAAATCCTTTCTTGTCCGGTTATACTTATTTCAGAGCATTTTTTGCAGATTCCTCTGTTATGAGAAATAGTCTTGAGAATATGTTTATGGATGAGTTTTATCAATATTTGTTGAAGATTGACAATCTTTTTTAGTTCCTTTTTGATCGTTGATTTGTGTAAAACATAAGTTGAATTTACCCGTATTTTAACATTCTGCAAAAAATATTTGGGGGTGCGATCGCCCCCTCTTGCCCCTCTTATTTGCCGCCCCTGCTTAAGAGTGGTAATTTAAACACAGGAGTTAAAAATATGGCAAAATCAGCATTTTCTATTTCTTAGTAGCGACTTTAATTATAAAACATAATAAACAATTGTTAGAAAGGGTTGGCTTTCAAACAGTAAATCACTGTTATTCTGTACTCTTTGTGACACAAAAAAATTGAATTAAAACACAACATGAATAATAAATAAGTTTTTCTGCGGATATTTACACAAATAGCTCCGGAATATTCACTAAACTTCCTTTGATCCCCCCCCCCAAGTCATAAATGGTAAAGTTTATAATTAAAAGAAGAAAAATTTTTTTAAATAGTCATTGTTTTTTAGATCATGATTTTACTTTTATTTGTCCAAGAATTTTTGCATTTATTTTTTACATTGTAAATTATCTCGACACAGATAGGAAGTAAAATGAGCATTCATATTATTCCAAATTTTTGTGACTACCTCGCGAGAAAGAAAAATTACTACATTTGTAATCGAAACAAATAAAAATTTACGTAAACAAGTATCTTCGTTTATCTTTCATGTAAATCCGATTAATAAATGGCATTCTAAACTAAAAGAATAATATTTCCAGATTCCGATTTTTTTTTCTTTTTTTCAAATTATTCCTCTCAGAGCTGATGGGACACTTTTATGGGCCAATATAAGGGAAATAAATGAGGGATAATCAACCAAACTTGATGAGACGGCTTGTAAAAGCGGAGCTCTCGGGAGTGTCCACTCGCCCGAAGCACATAAGCGTTAAGGTGACAGCTTCACCACGCCTACTGTAATTAGTGTTTAGAAAACGAGCAGCGCTGATCAACGGGGGGTCAAGACTTGGACGATTCCACTTTCCAAATCGCTCAATGGAAAAACTCAGGACTTTAACGTTGTTAGAAAAAATTTCCTCCCTTCTCGGTCCTAAAGATGTGAAGCATCGTACTGTGGAGTGACAGTTCGGCATGCACTTAGAAATTTTAAGGAGAAAGGGCCTTTGCATTGAAGATTAGTAGCCTTGTAGGAAGGATTTAGGAATGTTGTCAGACCAGAATGACCACTTGGCATAGTCAATTATCTTTAAGATGACATTTGTGGTATAAAAGTTTTAAGATGCTTGAGAAGGTATCCTTGAAGATTCGAAATTCGACAGAAACTTTTTGCAGTGCGGAATGGATCTTAGTCCGCAGGTGATAGAGATGCTGGATGAAGTTGAGATTATAATCAAAAACAACGCCCAGGTATTTGAGAGAGTTCTTTGAATCGAATAGAGTGTTCGCCAATCTTGATTGTGGGAGCCTTTTAAGTCTGATGGAATGGTTATATTTAATGTGGTAAGAGTTGGTTTGTTTGCCGAAAAGAAGGGCTGAGGTCTTGGAGTGTGCTATTGAGAGATTAAGTTTAGAAATCCAAAGTATATGAAAAGGTTGAAGAAAATTTCGCAGTGTCTTCGAGACATTTTCTGGTGCTTCCAGAGATGAGGAACGCAAATGTCATCTGCGTATGCCTGGACATAAAACATTGTGAGGAAACTGGTAGTTCAGGAGAATGTTCGTTAAAAAGTTCCATAATAATGGGCTAAGACAGGATCCTTGGGGACATCCTTTCAGAAGGGTATAAGAGCAGTGTGTCCTGGTAGTCCATCCACTTTAAATTCCTATTAGTAATAGATTGAAAAATAAGAGAAGTAAAGGTTGGATCAATGTCATATTTTAGAAATTCTTCAAACAGAGTGTGGTATTCAATGGAGTTAAATGCACCAGTGATATCAAAGGTGATAAAGGCAACATAATTACCGTCGGCTCTGAGTTCAGTAATTTTGTCCTTGATGCGCTGCAGTGCGTCTGTAGTGGATTTCCCTTTCACAAATCCGTATTGTTTCGTGGAGAATCTTGGATTGTTTAAGATACCACTATAAATATTCTGTACGATAATCTTTTCCAATATTTTCCCAAAGCAATTAATCAGAGAAATTGGCCTATAGTTAGTTGCATCAGAAAGATCTTTGCCATCTTTAGGAATAAAAACAATCATAGAATTGTTGAAAATGGGAGGGAATAGTTTAAATTTGAGACACGAGTTGAAGATACTAAGGATGAGATCCGGAAAATTATAATAAAGGAAACGAATGATGTTGAAGTCAATTACCATCAGGTCCTGCAGCTTTCTTCGTTGGAAACGAGTGGATAATTTTAGAAAGTTGAATGGGGTGGATGTTAGGCGCTTGAGTGTTGTATTCGTTGTTGCTGGATGAGGAAGGAAATTCAAGAGGGTTAGGAGTATCCGTTTTGACGCAGAAATTACTTTTGACGATATTGTCGATATTGTCAAAGGACGACAGGAAGTTACGCGTTGTAATACGGTTAAATCTGGTACGAAGGCCTTTGAAGGCAATTCTGAATGGCATACTAAAGGGAGCAGTGCAGTTAGCGCAAAACGTCTTCCATGCTTCTAGTTTTGCGTTGACAATATTCTTTCTGTACAGGGCGTTTTCCTTTTTAATTTTGATAAACAGTTCCAGCTTTTCGGGATCATGAGCTCTGTTGTACAGCCTTCGAAGGGCTTTAATCTTTGATTTCTGAGTCTTCAGCTCATTGTTCCACCAGTGAAGTTTCAGGTTGTTGGTTTTAATAGTGATGTTCTTAAAACATTTACTCATTGAAGATTGAATTTGTGAGATAAATGCGGAAAGGTAGCTGTTGAAGGAGGCTTTGTCGTGAACAGCGTGGAAAGGGTGAATATTTAACCACTGATGAATGAGGAAGCCGAATTTTTGGTAATGACCATGGGCTGTTTTGAATCGGTTGTAAGGGCTAGTGGGAAGATTGAAGTCGAATCTTGTTCTGATGTAACGGTGGTCACTTTGAGAGTCCTCAGATAAAATGTCCCAATTGGAAATATCTTGGAGTAGAGTAGAGGAGCAGCAAGTAAGATCTGGAAAACCTTTTCTGGTCTCGTCGTAGGAAAGGAAGGTAGGAACTTTGTTGTCGGTATTAAGGATATTCATAGGGTATTTCGTGAAAACTTCATAGAGTAAGCGGCCACGGGAGTCTGTCAAATTACTTCCCCACACTGTATTTTTACCGTTGAAATCGCCACCTATGAAAACCTTATGATGACAGTAAGTGCGGAGGAAGTTCTCCAAAAGTAAAATGGCAGGGTTGGGGTCCTCGGATGGAGAGATGTACATAGAGATAAAGATAATATCACCCTTTTCGGTGCTTATAGAAAGAGCAATGAAATTTTGCTCAGCGACAATAACTGTAGGGAAAATGTTCTTGTTCGTAATGAAAATAACTGCTTTATTATTGAGCGAACAGAAGGAACTCCACTGAATCTTGAAGGGAATTATACCATTAGTCACGTATGGTTCTTGGCAAAGGACGAGATCGAATGGACAAAGAGTGTAGAATTCTTGAAGCTGGAGAAGAGCCGGACGGGAATGAGCAAGATTGATTTGGATACAGGATAAAGCGGTGGAAAGAGTAGGATTACTCATAGTTGATGTGCCTGATATATTTTTCAACAAAGGAAGCAAAGACGGGACATTTTGTATCGTAAGCTGGGTGGTCATAGACCATTTTCTTGGCATTGAAGCAGTTAACGCAGGAAAGATGGGAGGAAGAACAGTCACTAGAATTGTGATGCAATCCACAATGAGCACATGAAGGCTTGAGTTCTTTACATTGCTGGTAAGAGTGACCAAAGCGTTGACAAAATGTGCATCTTTTGACGCCATATGTTTCACGGATCTTGTAGGTTTCAAAACCATTCTGTAAGAACTCGCACTGCATGAGATGGTTGAAAATACTCGCTTCACAGGCAAGAATGTAGTTAATTCGGTTGTAGTTACAATGTTGTTTTGCAATAATTTTATAGGAAGCGTCTCCAATGAAGTCTTGAAAGACAAGGTGCGAAAGGTCATCTTCCGTCAAAGAGTCAGGTACACCTCTGATGATGACACGAGGGGAGGTACTTTTTGGATTTTTGGTCCTGATTTTGGACTTTATCTCCGGTATCTCATGAAGTAAATTTTCGAGCCTTAACTTGTCCTCCAGTGAATTAAAATCGATGGCTAGACCACCATGTCTGATATGCCTAGATGAAGAAATGGGGATGTTGTGTCTCCTTGGATCAAGGCGTTGATGAAGAAACGATTTAAGTTTAAAAGAACTCGAAACTGAATCTGCTGGGTATATTAAAAGCGTGTGCTTCTTTTTATGAATCTTTGCACTATCGGCATAGCAATCTTTGTCTTCATTTTCGCAAATAATATCTTCTGCCAGTTCGTAAACGGATGATTGTTCATCAGAGAAGGAAGAACTCATCTCTGCCGCATGAGAGTCGGGGGAATGATCCTGGTTGATAGTATGCGAATTAACTAGACCATTCATTGATTCTTTGTTGGATTCAGGGAACTTTTGCCTTTCAATTAGTTCATCAATAATACCTGAGGTGATTTTTCTAAGTTCAGGATTGAAGAGAAAAATATCACTGTTTTTTCCTTTGGCATTAACAAAAAGTTTCAGGAAATAAAGTAGTTGACTGGATGAATGCGAAATAGATGGAAACAGTGCTTCTTTGGGCAACTTGCAATTGAGAAGATCCGACATGGGAGTGTCAGTGAAGGAGTGACCTTTTGGGGCAAAGGGTTCCTTTTCAGAGCACGATTCCGAGTAAAGGGAAGTAAGTGGAGGAGTATGAACCTGATCTGAGATTTTGTTTGTGGATTCGATGTGAGAGGGAGGAGAAGTTTTTCTTGTATTGACTTTTCCTAAAGAGGTAAGATTACTAGCAAAATTTTGAGTACCTTGTTGAGAATGGAGAATTCTTTTGGATTTCCGGGTAGTGGGTTCGGATGAGGTCGTCTTATGACTCTTAACTGAAGACGAATGAGAAGGAGCCATTTCGGAGTTTAAAAGTTAGATGAAAGTCATGAAGATCCTCAGAACTAACAAATGAAAATGGTGGGCAGGCTTGAGTTTTGCTTTTCTTCGGAGACTTGAAAATCACAAATGCACTTTGTTCTGCTTCGTCATGGAAGTTCGCCTTGTGGCACTCTCAATCGACCCAATACTATGGTATTAAGATTTTAAAAATATCCTCTTATTTGCTGTTACTTTAAAAGATAACTTTTCATTTACAAAAGAAGGAAATGTGAACTTTAATGTGGCAAAAGACCAAATGAACCTTGGAGGAAGAAGGTCACAAGACCGTAATTAATATTAAAGTTCTATAATTGTAGACCCTCAACTTCAGAAAAACGAAAAACGATCCACGCGAGTTCTTGATGTAGGCGAGAAGCAGGTAGGGTCTGCGAACGGCGCAAAAACAGTGAAATGCTGAACCCTTGATTCGGCGAATCCACGAGATAGGCGATTAGGCGTGTCGATGGGTAGTCCGAGGTGTAGAGAAAACGGCGGAAACCTCAAGCAGAAGCAGACAAAGAAGTCAGACGAGTCTTTGCGCGTGCGCAGATAAAGGAGTTTCAGTCAATGACATTCCAAGTCATTGGGGGTCTATGGAAAAATGCACTTAAAGACGGTCCCCGGAAACCGGAGCAGGACAGGAATGCCGCGACGGTCCTGACCTCTTACGAGAGCGTGGGATAACTAATTTTGCAGAATTTCAAAAATCCATATCTTCAAAACTAATGATAGCACAAAGTTGAAACGTTGATGGGAAGAAGATTGAGTAGATTCCTATCTTTAGATGTAAGTTCGAAGAGAAAGTGAGCAACGGTTCAAAAGTTATAAGGTTATGAAGTTCTCCAATGTGTTAACATGGGAAGTTAGTAAGGGAGAAAACTCCAAAAATGCAGAAAATGAAAAAACTCATAAAATACGAACCACTGGACCAGCCACACTAAAGACAAGATTTTCTGGTAGATTATTTATTTGTATTTTTTTTCTACGAAATCCATTATGGCGCAGATTGAAAAATGCTTGATGGGGTTACTAGTGCGTGTCCCTGTTTTCAGCGTTGTTTTGTCCGTCTTGACACATTACATAATACCTTTCATTTACGCTTCATGTCACACGCTACTAAATATTGAACCGATGTAGCGCAGTAAAGAGATTCTGCATGAAAAATATATGTTCTTGATTCTTTTTTGTCCCCCCCCCCAAAAAAAACACGTATGGTTTAAGTAAATGTACTATTTTGAAAACTTTCTCGCGCATTGACACCGAGAATAACATTTTTACAGTAAACTCTCGATTTTCAGCTGGCGGAATATCCGCTGAGGGTCTCGGAAAAGAAACAAACACAGTTAACTGATTTTTTCGAAAAAGCACAAATTTAAATTTTGTTTTTTCTTAAGAGCAAGAATCTGAGAAACTGTCACGCCTAGCATTATGATGTGATTCATGACCTCTCAGATTTTCTCCCAAAAATTACCAAATGTTTATTTTCTTATTGAAAGACCAAATCCAGAATGTTTTGCTCTAAAGTTGAGTTGTTTAGTTTTTATGGACCCCTAAAGGTTAAGGTGCGACATCAAAAATTAAGCGGATGTTCAAGACATGGAAGTTGCTATGAGATAAAGCTCCTACCAGGAACTGTTTAACTCCAATTTTCTTTTTGCATATGGAATATAGAAGGTTGAAACTTTACAAAATGAATGTCAAATTTGTGGTAAGTTGTTGCCGTAAGGTCAGTAAAGGCCCTCGAAACAAGGCATTTTTGAATTTTTAGCGTGTTTGAGGTCCAAAAAACAGCTTGTATATTTCAGTTGGCACGGCAAAAGTAGTTTCGTTTGAAAGATCAGTGTAAGCACTTTAAAATAATGTATAAATAACCGATGAAAGTTCAGCGTGCTTTTAATTGCGTAAGGCCGAAGTATGAAAAATGTCATATTTTACCGATATTCATAACGGTCATAACTTCCTCTGCCAACAACATACAGAAATATTTTTTTTGCCAATGTCATACTCTATTTTTTGTCTTAACAGAACAGTTGAGTTCTTTGAGGCGAAATGTAAAAAATTTTCTTACAAAAAATGTATTTTTTCCCGTGCATTTTTTGTAAAAAATATTTTCACATTTTGCCTCAAAGGACTCAACTGTTCTGTTAAGGCAAAGAATAGAGTATGACATTTGCAAAAAAAAAATCAATATGTTGTTGGCAGAGGAAGTTATGACCGTTTAAATACCGTAAAATATGACATTTTTCATAATTCGGTCTTACGCAACTGAAAGCACGTTGAACTTTCCTCGGTTATTTATACATTATTTTAAAGTGCTTACACTGGTCTTTCAAATGAAACTACTTTTGCCGTGCCAACTGAAATGTAGAAGCTGTTTATGAGCCTTAAAAACTCTAATAAACGTCAAAAATGCCTTGTTTTGAGGGCCTTCACTGACTTTACGGCAACAACTTATCACAAATTTAACATTCATTTTGTGAAGTTTCAACCTTCTATATTCCATGTACGAAAATAAAATTGGAGTTAAAAAGTTCCTGGTAAGAGTTTTATCTCACAGCAACTTCCATGTCTTGAAAATCTGCTTAATTTTTGATGCCGCGCCTTCACCTTTAGAAGAATAAAAACTAAACAACTCAACTTTAGAGCAAACCATTCTGGATTTGGTCTTTCAATAAGATAATAAACAGTTGGTAATTTTTTGAAAAAAATCTGAGACGTTATGAATCACTCTCTCAGATTCTTGCCCTTAACATATCTTACAGAGGAGTGCTGTGTACTTCATTCAATGAATTATTTTACATGAGCATTATTGTAAGTACCACTTCTTTATAGATTTTATATGATTGAGAACCTCAAATACAAATAATTTTTTATGCTGTACCTATCGTCACTGTTGGTACATATCACGTTTTAAGTGTAACGCCATTATTTTTTAAGAAAAAAGCATTTTTTATCTTCCTTATCCCTTACTGTATGCTTTTTTGGATTATCCGCTATACTTCAGTTACCCAATTCCGCGGAAAATTAGGGAGTGTACTGAAAGTGTTTTATGAACATAAATGAAAAAAAATAGTAACATGAAAATATTTTTTTGTTTATGTGCGATTTAGGACAGTTATCTAGTTATGCTAGAATCCCCCCCCCTCACTGACTTGTGGAATGATAATGTAAGTTTACTTGTATGTTACATTTGGTATGTTTGTAGCACAAATATATTCTAACTAAAAAGTTCTCACTGGCTCCCTTACATAATTGAAAATAGCAGCTCAGACGCGATTTTATTATCTGTGCGGATACTGATGGAAATTAATACGTAAGCATCAGTGACAAAACGACTTTTAGATACAAATCGGTTTTTCTTTTTTCATTTTTTACACTTCAGTGCACAAAATTTACATTTTTATCAATCTTTGGTCACACATCCGCTTTAGGTAGACCAACAAACGCGTCGCCACGGCGGCTTGCTACGGCCTGCGTCCTCTACTGACAGTTGCCAAAATAATACTTTTAATGAACACCATCTTTCCAGAAGAGGGGAAACTAACACTCTCGTACTTTTCGAACATTATTATTTTAAAACTGTAATAATAACTTTTAAATATAGCGCAATATTATACAGACTACAGCCTTCTAGATTTCATGGACTATTATACACAAAAGAATTTTCCAATTCGAACTAGTAGTTCCTGAGATTAGCGCGCACAAACAAATCAACAGTCTCTTCAGCTTTTTCTATTAGAATAGATAAAATAAACGAATCAGCTTTTATTCAAAATAAATGAGATACCTCATATTTCTTTTGGAACAACCACCAACAATAACAAGTCAGATGTAAAAGAGAGATGCTTTAAAAACTTAGACGAAATTTTATCTTATTGATACAGCATCCATTGAATTCATGCTGTGAGAGATGTTAGGGATAAAATTACAAACTTTTACTCATGTAAGCAGTGCTTTATTGTGAGAGATCTTAATAGTGAATAGTTGTAGCTGCGCTCATTTCATTCTTGTAAGACTTAAGGGGCGCTAAAAGCTATTTAGGAAAATGTGAGGCTAAGCGAATTAGTTAAGATAACGTAGTTTTTTCAAAATGAAAAATTTTGAAATTTGTTCTGAAAATTACAGTACACAAAAAGAGAATAACGTATTTTGGAACAAAATGCATTATAATGTTATTTTTCATTTTTTTCACTTAATTTGTACCTTTAAAAAATGAATAAAGAAAATAATAAAAAAAATGAGAAAAGGAAATTTTTTACATTAAAACTAAATGGATTCAAAGGATATTTTTTTTAATCCAGTATTTTTTTTATAGTTAAAACAAACAGTAAC
>JAXGGA010004867.1:0-83701 GCA_038373865.1 Uloborus plumipes
TACTCATACGGGGTGCATGAGGGTCACTTCAATCTTCAATATAAGCTCCATGAACTGGACAGATAGTCTTGCAACGGTCTGTGGCAAAGAAGATATCCCCTTACGAAAGTAATAGACTCATTTGTGTAAAGAATAACTGTCTTCAATAGCTCAAATGAATTTTTACTTAAAACTTTGTGCATATGGTAATGCAGAGTATGCTGTCACATCTCATTTGTTAAAGGGGTTAAAGACTGCCGGATTTTCAATTTTTCCGAGACGGGACAAAACTTAAAATTGCTGCTCTCACCCATCTTCCAATGAATTTTAATAACAAGTATCAACGAAAACAAGCAAAGAAATTACATGAATTTACCACCCCCGAGAAGTTGCCCTCCGGAGCAAGGACTTTGCTTGCTCCCCCTAGATCCGACACTGGTTAGAGGCATACTTAATGTATCATTAACCACTTACTATCAAAATAACAATTACCTCTGTATCAAAAATTATTCCTCTTGTTTTGAAAAGTATGTTATTGCAGAAATGCACATTGAAGTTACTTTGTCAGTCTTAAAAAAACATAACTTAACAAAATGCCCGAAAGACGCATAAGATCTTGAGAGTGATAACACAACGTTTACCATTCAATCAAACGGATGTACAGTAAATAGTAATGTTTTGATTTTGTGTTGTGACACTTTCAGTATTTCTTTCATTAATAAAAACAAATCCTCTAAAACTTCCCATTTTTCAGTTTCCTAAATTTTAAGTCTAGTAAAACATCTATTCTGTTTTTAGTGATGAATTGTTTTGGACTATTTTTAAACTACGTGACTTATTTTTTTCAATCGCTAATTCAGTTGATGAAGCGGTAGACATTGCTTATGCTGCTTTGTTTGGAAATATGGGTCAGTGCTGTTGCGCCGGAACGCGGACATTCGTTCAAGAAGGGATTTATGATGAATTCGTGAAAAGATCTGCAGAAAAAGCTCAGAAACGAAAACTGGGTGATCCTTTCGATGAAACTACTGTTCATGGCCCGCAGGTGAGTCGTTAACTTTGAGACTACTGCAAAGCCTTCGTTTTTTAGGTTTTTTGTAGAATTTGCGAGTGAACGCATTACACAACTGTAAACTGATCAAAGGATAGAGGAATACATAGACACACACACACACACGATTAATTTATGCACTGCTTTCAGTTTTGAAATTATGTTAATTAATCGGCGTCTCAACCAATACTCAGGTGTTAAGGCTACAGTGGACAAATAAAATCGATTTTTTTCAATTATTGATTTATATGTCTAAAACTTTGTGTGCTTCTATTATTGTATATTTACTACATCTAAAAGCATAAAAACACAAATTAGGGCAAAAACAATGAATACTTTTTTTCAAATTTCTAATTTGAATATTTTTTTAACAAAATTTCAAAATGTTCCAGGCGTCACAATTTTTTTTCAAACTTTGAATTTCCACTTAATTTTATATCATTAGGCATGATTGCATAAAACAATGCATTACATGTAATGTTTTATGAGATAGTTCTGTACCTCAGAACCAGACTAACGTAAGTCCATTTTCGTCATTTTTCAGTAGAGGGGAAAAACGATGTATTCGACAATCGTATTTCCCCTCTACCAAAAAATGACGAAAATGGACTTACGTTAGTCTGGTTCTGAGGTACAGAGTTTATAAAAGATGGCTGAAAATAAAAATATTCAGTTGAAAAAATCATATAAATTTTCATTTTCAGCCATCTTTTATAAACTATCACATAAAACATTGCATGTAATGCATTATTTTATGCAATCATGCCTAATGATTGAAAATTAAGTGGAAATTCAAAGTTTGAAAAAAAATTGTGACGCATGGAATGTTTTGAAATTTCGTTAAAAAAGTATTTAAATTTGAAATTTGAAACAAAGTATCCATTGTTTTTGCACTAATTTGTGTTTTTTATGCTTTTAGATGTAGTAAATATGCAATAATATAAGCACACAAAGTTTTAGACATATAAATCAATAACTGAAAAAAATCAATTTTATTTGTCCACTGATGAAAACATACCATTAATAACCATTGGTGGCGACTAGAACTCATAACAGCCGGGGTAAGAATGTATTGGAAGCTCGTGACTTTATTTCAGGTTATCTTTGTATGACTAAACCGATGGACGCTTGGGATACTGTCACCCTGAAATTCTTCGAAGCTGAAGTTTGAAAGAAATGTTTAAGTTTGTAAAAGTAAAGGGGGCTCTTCCTGAAAAAAATCCTGAAACTGCCAACTTCCCCTTCAGTCGGAATTATGAAATAGTTAACCAAAAATGTTTTCATTTAGTACACAAAGTACAATGGCTAAGAGCATCTCACAAACAAAATTTCAAGCTTGTGAGTAAAAAATTAAAAGAGTTATGATGTGTCCAATTTTCCAGATACATATTTTGAAATTAATATTTCAGCAAAAAAATATATGAAATATCACACAAACTTTGTCGTAAAATATTCTTCAAACAATAACAAAACATAATATAAGCATTTGAAATGATAAATAAAAGATCATACAATTTTAGAAAATTCAGAAAAAAAGCAACTTTTTTCGGCGAGAGTGCATGGTTGGAAAAACAACCCAATCCCAGTTTCTCAATCCATTTTTGGGAATGTTGCCAATCCCAAAAGCAGAAATTTTTGCTCAGATAATAACAAGCGTATTGCAAATTGTTGACTACAGAAAAAATCAAGTAATTAAGTCAATTATTAAATGATTAGCAGCTGTTCAAAGTTGATGTCCGGTATACCGGACACCAGGTCTGAAGGGGTTAACTCAAATTTAGGTCATCTTTGGGACACCTTATAGCAAGTGATTCTGGGGATCTGTCCTGCAAGTTTTATAAATTGAAACTTTAAAAGCTCTGTTTTGGGATGACTAAAATCGGAAGGAAAATGTTCGGGGTTCTCCTCTGTAATCTTAACGGAACTGATAGTCATAAAAAGTCAATTTTACACCGTTTGTACTAGCTATTAACCTTTTAACTGTCATGGCCGAGATAGTCTCGGGGCATAGCTGGTTTTCGAAAATGTCACGCACGAGTATTACTCGGGGTATTTTTTTTTTTTGAGTGCATCGTATTGTTATACCCGAATATATATCGGGAGACGTTTATTTCGGCTTCATCTCTTTGTCAAACCGGACTGTTTTTCGGGTTTGTGCTTGGAAAAGTGTTAAAAATCAAAATAACTTGACAGTTAAAGGGTTAAGCAGTCTCGCATCAAGCGCTCTTAAGAGAGGTAATAGATGCCCATCTCTGCTGAGAAAAAAAAGAAAAGTAAAACGATTGAGGTGTTTAAAATCATATAAATTCCTACTTCTGAAAGGTATCGTGTCTTAATAGGTACCAAGTATATGTTTAGATTAATTTAATCATTTATCTTGGAATTTAACCTCTATTTTTTGGAGTTAACCTCCTTCAGAATTTTTATTCGGATCGAACTAGCAATAAGATAACATATTTAGCTCTGTTGTTTGTTACATATCGTCAACTCGGGAAACCCGATTTCAAGCTTAATTTTAAAAAACAGTGATCGTCCCGTATTTTTTATTTTAAATGAATCTATCTGCATACGGTAGGCAAGTGGTAGATTCGTTTTCAGTGTTTAGTTTTTCTTCCTCATGTTTGCCAACGATGGTAAAACATGTGTATGAAGTACTCTAATTAACCTCTAAGCCTAACTAGCCTAGTCCTCTACCTAACCTCTAACTAGAGGTTGCATTTACCACGCCTCAGTTTTCATAATAAACAAGCGTTCCTTAGCTTAAATTGGGTTAAATTAACAACAAATTTTGAAAATAACAACGGCATTAGACGATATAAAAAGGCATTTTCCAAGAGTAGGCGAAGTCTGCCCGTGGGGAAAAATGCCCCCATTTGACAGTATTCAGTACCAGAACTAATTGAACTGGCGCTATTGCTTGGAGACTTAAGGTTCCAATGCAGCATTTTAAAAAGTTGATCTAGCATATGAGTCGTTTTAAGTTTTTAATTTTTTAAGCAACACTTTTTCTCACAGAGTAATATTAAGGCTTCTTTCTCAGGTGGATGAAGAGCAAATGAATAAGATACTAGACCTCATTAACTCTGGGGTCAAACAAGGTGCGAAGCTGCTTTGTGGTGGCAAGCGAGTCGGCGAGAAAGGTTACTTTGTGGCCCCCACTGTGTTTGCTGACGTCAAGGACGACATGAGAATCGCCAGGGAAGAAATATTCGGACCGGTTCAGCAGATATTGAAATTTAAGACTTTGGAAGAAGTAATTGAAAGAGCAAATGACACCACTTATGGACTGGGAGCTGGAGTGCTTACAAAGGATATAAATACCGCTATAACCTTTGCTCAGGCGGTTCAAGCTGGATCGGTTTGGTAAGTAATTTTTTACCCCCCCCCCCATAATTACGTTCCTAATTTAAAGAAAACTGAGGGTGCTATCAAATGCTATCATAATTTTCTTCATCTTCATCAAGGGGTTGGCTAAAAATTTCTTTCGACTTCTTCCAACTGCAGTTTTCTTTTAATTTTCTCAAACAAATTCTCCCCCCGTCGTCATGTTCCACACGAAATTTCGATAATTTCTGAGTACTAGTTTAACCACTAGACAACTATAGCGTAGGTCGTTTGAATCATGGACATTTCATACTTAACGCTTAAATTTTCAGTTTTAATCGTTTGACTTCAAATCCTTGAATTAAAAAATAAATCTCTATTTTTAGCTGAAGTTATTCCACTAACTGAAGTAATAATTTAGCATTTATACTTACGTCAAAGTATTTAATTCAAAATAACTGGGATTTTACTGCCGCATACTTATTTCAAGATGATTATTTCAAGGTCATGCATTAATGTTTCTGTATTAAATCCACTTAATCCCCTTTACTTCCCTCCTTGCAGGATCAATTGTTACGACAGCGGTTCAGCACACACTCCTTTTGGTGGCTTCAAGATGTCTGGACAAGGCAGAGAATTGTAAGGAAAAATCTACTTTTGTATTTGAAATTGATCATTTTTACTTTTGTCTTCATTCAGAATTTCATTGCATTAATTATAAGTATTACTTCAAAAAAAAGTGTACTGTAAGCTGCGGGAGAATACACTTGTTATCGTTAGTTAATCACAAGACCACCAGAGACTGAAATTCTGAGCTTGAAGGCTTTTGAATTCTTTTAAGCAGAATAAGGTTAATTTGCACTCATTTAATTTGGATTTTTTTTCTCTACAATGTTCTAACACGATTGCATAAAGACCCGCCATCTTTGAACTGGGACGCTTGTTTAAAAATAATCAAGTCATTTGATGCTATTTTTGTTTTCTCCTTATCTAGGGGAGAAGATGGACTGCATGAGTACTTGGAAATTAAAACGGTAAGTGCTTCAATATTCCGAAAATGGCCACGTCAACTCAATCAAAAAAAATCCTTTTTGACCTCGACATCTCCGATATTTATAGAATTTGGTGTGAGGGACACATATGACGAGAAAAGTAATCCTGCCAATTTTTAGATTTTTATTTTAAAATTTGTACGAAATGCAGGGTTGTAAAAAACAGCAAACAATGGGAAAAAAACGAAAAGTGGTTACATGCAAATGACTGTAACTTCGCTTCTAGTTATAGTAGAACAAAAATTCAAAACCGTTGTTCAGCTAAAGAATAGAGCTTTCTATTGATATGGTGACAGGTTTAAGTTTCAAGGTCATTGAACGTAACTTTTGACCTTGAATATCTCAAAACACGCCCCCTTAGAATTTCTTTAAAAAAATATATTTCATAGCTCTAACACTCTTCTTCACTCACACCAAAACTTAGACTGGCACCGCAATGGCAAGATATTAAAAAAATCAAGATTGTTTACATGTTTTACATTAGGGAATTCCTTATGTCAGGTCACTCGCCTTCTTGATCTCATTATTTCCGATTTTAATGAAATTGGGTGTGAGGGACAAATATAACAAGATAAGTATTTCTGCAAATTTTTAAATTTTTATTTAAAAAATTGTGCAAAATACATGGATGTAAAAAAACAGCACAAGTGCGAAAAAAAGTTGCCATTAGTCTTTGGAAGAATCCACTTCAAAATTGGATTTGAAACGAAACAGGCGTGGATTGCCGTCATTAATCGTTGGCGAAAAAAGTTTTTTTTTCATGAAGTTTCGTTGTTTGTTAGCAATAAGAAATAAATTTTTTATTAAACTCAGGCCTATACTTTCCTCTTAAAAAGTGCAAAGTATTTCGATTTTCATGCTTTTGAATTCTGTAATTTTAATTTTACTATGTTATTTACTCATATTTCTTCTCCCTCATAGGTTACAGTACGTATACCACAGAAAAATTCTTAAGAGAAGGTGTTCTGCAAAAAGTACATTTAGCAAAACAAAGGTTTTGACTTCAGAAACAAGAACCTGTTAAATAACAAATTCATATTTTCAATAAAATACTTTTTCATATTTGCATCAACTATGTCTTGCATTTTTTTAACATCCACTGAAATTCAATCTTTAACATTTTATGTCCCAAATTGATTACAAAAATTTTGAAAATCAGTGGGGTCTGAGGCCCCCTACGCCTTAGGGTCCTTAAGAAAACTGTTTCTTATCGCAGGTACCATCTATCGGCCTCTCGGCGAAGTACAAGGAGTGGTACTTAAAAGCTTCAGCATGATTACAGCTATATAGAATTCATATTATTAAATTAATATAAGCGGGACTTCTGAGTCTCGTCGGGGCATAAAAGGTTTCTCATTTCAATAATACTTTTCTGCATATCACTCATTGGCGACAGTAGTGGTACATCTCAAAAAGTTGGAAAAAGATACTAATTATACATTCAAAACCTAAATTAAACTCTTTTATTTCTGCAAAGTTAATTTACTAGTACGTGGTGGAAAATAAACTATACAATGAATAATGACCACCCTTTGTCTTCTTTCAACAATAATTTTATCCTTATTTTATTCGAGCAGTCAAATTGCTATTTATTTTCATTTTCGACCGTAGTTGTCATTGTGATTCTTTTTTCCAGTTAGACCCGGAACCTCCACCGGTCCCTGCTGCAGATGTTGCAGGTCCTCTGCCTCCGTTCCTCCTCGTGGTGGAGCCCAAGTCCTACATACATACACACACGATTGCTCTACACAAACACATAAGCACGCGTCTACACATATACTGTCTGTTTGCGTTTTGTGCGCCTGGGAGCCACGGACGCTTCCATCTGAAAAAGGGGAGATAGGTTTAGGATGCGCACTACCCGATGCCTTCAGCTTTTGTTCGCTTTCTACTTCCTCGTTGCTTTTCCCCCTATTTCGAGAAAGTCCGAAGAGACTTCGCGCGTGCGCAGATGCAGCGGAGGTCGCACGAAAAAATTTTAGACAGTACACACCTATCGAAATTCGTGGTTGCGAAAAACATAATTTGAATTCAAGATATAAAATTCAAATCAATTTTTCCCTCTTTCTTTTCCATTCTCCAGCTATAATTTGAAGAGATCCGTCTTTTCAAGTTTTTTTTTTCTTTTTTCAGCGCGGTCTTTGTAAAAGATAGCAAAAATGTGAGGAAAATAAAATTTGCCGCACTTGTAGGGCGTACAGCTCACAGAAGTTAAAGGCATTGCTAATTGTGTTTTTCAGCATTTAAAATGTTATTGCATTGCAAACAACAACGCATAACTTGACATCTAACTTAGCTTGACCATTAGCTTGGCTATTGACTATTCAGCCTATGTTTTAGATTGTACTATTAGTTGTTTTTTTTTTTTTTTTTTTAAATCTAATCTGGATCTCATCTTTCTCATTTACATCACAAACCATAGCAATCGCCAGGTCCGTCATTTAGAGGGGACTTTGAAAAATTAATGTATTTACATATAAGTGGGCGTGGTTTTTGTTGTTTTCTGATGAAATTGCATTGTTTTTACCCTTTGCCACCCCCCCCCCCTAAAAAACTTGAAATGACGTCCCTGGCAATTGCCAGACCCTACATCCTGGTCAGAGAAGTCTGACTAGGATGTAAGGATCCGAAGTTCGAAACACGGCTCGGACATGGATGAACTTTCTCTTTCCTGTCCTTGTCCCTTATTCGTGTGAATGTGCTGCTGTGCTGTGAATGATTTTCTACCCTATAAACAGGTCTATTGCATGTGCGTACTCTAGAAGTTGGACTTCACACCAAATTACGGTATAGAGTTGGAAAACATAATTTGAAGCAGCGCACCCTAAATTGCCGGACAAGACAACAAAAACCGTAGCAATCAATTTTTCTGTAATTAATTTGACACACTGTTCCACTGTTTGATATGATAGGGGACGTTTTGAATACCAAGCAATTTAGCATTGTTATCAGTGGCGTACTCAGGGGTTAGGCTGATAGGGCTGCAGCCCCTCCGAAATTTTAAAAATAAATTTTTAAAGTGTAAGCTAAGTTTTCTTTTCTAAATCCCCCCCCCTTTTTTTTTTTTGAACTCTTAAAATGAGAAAAGCTTTCAAAACACACAATTAAGTATAGGAAAAAATTAAAAGAAATTTTTATTTTGTCTTGTCTATCTTACTGTACGTCATGTTTATGATTATCCTATCATTCCATTTTGTTCATTTTTATTGAAAATCTATGTTTTAGAAATAACGATTAATGTTTTTCAGTCATCTAATTCTGTTAAATAAATTTTAGCAAATAGAATTGAAACCAAGTATTGGGAACAATGGTAAAATGAACTGCAAAATTAACATTATCAGAGTGCAAATTTGCCAAAATATTGCAAACAAGTGTTTCAGCAACACCTCTTTTAATGAACAAATTTGAAGAATTTTTTTTAAATTTACCATTCTCTGTGTCCATCAAAACGCTTTCTTACCAATAATTTTAATGACAAAAAAGTTTTTTATGATGTATTTTCGTCGACTTAAATAGGCATTGAAGCAGAAATTCGAGACATTTACTTTTCTTAGCTACATTTTATGTGCTCCCCCCCCCCCAATCTCAAAGAGTCTTGACTCAGCCCCCCCTCCCCCTCCCGAAATGATTTGTCTGCGTACGCCACTGATTGTTATTGTTTTTTTTTTTTTTTTTTCTTCAAAGTTTGATGTGAAATTTCCTTTGTAAGTGAAGAGTTTTTTTTTTTTCCAACTCTACCAATCGTTGAACTAATAGCAGTTTTTGCTATAGTGAAATCTGAACTGTAAAATCCCGTACATTAATTGACTTAAGAAAACCAATTGCAGTTATAATCTAAATCAAGTAAAGTATTCTGATGAAATTTGGAATTTCTTCAATGTTTTAAAGAGGCGCATCTCAAAACCCTACGCTCTATTTTTTAATAATTTATTCAATAATCCTTGAGTCTTTTTCGGCTTTGCAATATTTTAAAGATGCATTAAGGCACTTTTAATGTTTTTTTTTTTTTTTTTTCATCTTTCTTTTACTCTAACATAAAAGCAGTTTAAAAATGAAGTTCGTTAAAATGCAGCTAACATACTAACTAGTGAGATGGTTTCTGAAAAACAGCTTTGATGAGCCGCAAATTACATCTCTATTTTTTCCAGCATTTATGCTGTAAGTCCTAAAAGCTCTCTGTGGATCGCTTTAACAGTGTAGTGGCGATCATGACCACCGAACTCACCTCACCAGTCTGCGACGCAGATAAAAAAAAATAATAATAGCGAGCAGAATAATTAAACATTAGATAAGGAGTAAAATCTAAATCGCCTCCGAAAAATGCTACTTAAAATAAAATGCTAAACTTTAAAAAGAAACTGCGAGTACATTCTACCTGTGGATTTATATCCCAGAAAATACAGTACCCGTCTACGTTTGCTAAAAAAAATTCGAGACTTTTTTTACCTTGAAAATTTTTGGTCTTTTTCTTCCCCGAAGTAAAAAATAGTCCACAAACTTTCAAGAATCAGCAGCGCGCGTCATACTGCTTCTGCTGCCGGGGCGTAGATAGCAAGTTTAGTTGCTTTTCCTGCATTAGCACAGCCTTGGCAGTGAAATGTGTTGTACAGAGTTAACTTGCATTGCAGGCTCTCGGGGTTGTTCTACAGTTGGGTTTTTATGAAGCCGCATTTTAAAACAAAAGAACAACAAAAAGCATTTCGGTTACTTGTCAATAAAACGATATAGCTAGAAGGAAGGTTAAGTTTGATAGTTTTTTTTTTTTTTTTTTAATTTTAAAATTGAACTACTCAGTTACCTCTAAATTCTTGCAAGATAATCAATTATCAGGGCTCAAAAATATTGAAAATAGCCGTTATTTTGATATAGATCGGGTATTTCAGTATATCTGATATTTTCAATCAGCGCAAACTACAGCCTTTTTACAGTAAATGCATCCTCCGTTTATTGTCGTTTATTTTCTGATATTATAATATATAATCTGAAAATTAATGTTTCTTTCATTACTTATACCTAAATATGCATTTCATGTAAAAGTTTGGGTACTTGGTATTTTGTAAGAACGATATATTTACAATAAATTACAACGAGCGATTATTTAATGTTATTGAAATAAAACATAACTTATATTGATTTTAACTATTATCTTAGATGATAGAAAAACATCACAATATTATACACTGCTCGACATTGAAAATGCAACACCAAGAAGGAGTGGTCAGAAATTGATGAAATTTGGTAAGAAGACAGATACAGCATGGAACAATAAGTGATATTTATTTCAAAATATATAAGCAAAATTTAGAGCGAGGACGGCGTCGGCTCAGTAAGAAGTAGGACCACCGCGGACAGCGATGCACGAAGAAACACGTCTAGGCATGGAGTCAATAAGCCTGCGGATGGTGTCCTGAGGGATGGCACTCCATTCCCTTTCAACCATTTGTCACAGTTCGTCCTCTGAACGAGGTAGTGGCAGGTTCTGCAAACGGCGTCCAATCACGTCCCACACATGTTCGATTGGTGACAAGTCAGGAGAGTATGGTGGCCAGGAAAGCATCTGTACACCTCGTAGAGCATGTTGGCTGATTCGAGCACTGTGAGGCCGGGCGTTATCCTGTTGAAAAATTGCATTTGGCAGACCCTGAAGGTATGGGATTGCCACCGGCCGCAGTACATTATCTACATATCGTTGGGACGTCATAGTGCCCCGAATACGAACTAGAGGTGATACGGAATTGTATGCAATAGCGCCCCAAACCATTATTGCACGCTGTCGCGCTGTGGGGCGTTCCACAGTTACTGCCGGATTCGATCTTTCTCCACGTCGACGCCACACACGTATGCGATGACTATCGCTGGACAAACAGAAGCAGGATTCATCCGAGAACACTACGGTTTGCCATTCTGCCATCCACGTCGCTCTGTCCGGCACCATTCCAAACGTTGGAGTCTGTGCTGTGAGGTCAATGGCAGTCTTCTTAGCGGGCGCCGTGATTGCAGGCCACGTGCAACCAGTCGACGGGAAATGGTTCTGGTCGACACAGGAACATCCAGGGTACCTTACACGTACTGCAGAATCCACGTACAAGTGACTTGCGGGTCCGCCACAGCTTGTCGGTGAATCCGTCGATCCAAGCGGTCTGACGTCACTCTGGCTGCACCTGCACCCCTCAATGTGGCTACATTTCCTCTTTCCAACCATCTCCGACACAGCCGATGCACAGTGCTTGCATCCATGTGGGTATCAGCTGCAATTTGACGTATGGACCAACCTTCCCTTCTCAGTCCGATCACCATACCCCTTGTAAAGTCGTCTATATGCTGGAAGTGTCTTCGTTGAGGACGGCGTGGCATTTCCTCCTATCACACGTATCCTTCGAGACAAAAACCAAATTTCTCCGATAATTAGTCTGGCAGAAAAACCAACATGAACATAGCCCACTTTTAAACTTCATTCTCTTATATCTTACTTCACGTGCGTCGGAGAGCTGCGCATTTCATATCATTTGTATAACTCAGTGACGTGCGTCTACGGTAAAATTTGCATGAATTTCTGACCACTCCTTCTTGGTGTTGCATTTTCAATGTCGAGCAGTGTAAGATCGATATAAAATGTCATGTAATATTAAAACCTGAAAAAGTTATTTAAAACTATAAGTTAGATCCAAGGTATATATAGAGGAGAGGTAGGTTAGAGATTGTTAGAGTCCTATATGAATACGTAGTATTCAGAGTAGCGACAACAGCCGAGTTCGAATAGGACAACCGGTTACAAGCAGAAACGGGGTTGCCGTGAAGCTGCAAGTTTGGCTTCGTACTCGCCCAAGGGTTTCATTTCTAAAAAATTGTCACAAACGGTGTGGTGTGACGGTGAGCGTGAATAAGAGCAGGAGAAGTCTTAAGCTTCACACGAATGCGATAATGTGTGATGTTGGTAATTTGTTCGAATTTGATTTTAACTTTAATAAAAGCAAAAGGTTAGCAGTATTTAAAAAGTATTTCCTCGAACTCAAACCTCTGAAAAACGATTAGTGTTCCAACGTAATGATACTCTTAAGGTTTTAAAACAGCGAAAACTGTATTTGTATTTAATTGATCCAAAGAAAAGGAAGAAATAGAAATAGTAGGTGACTGAATACTAACTAGTAAATAAATTCATCGCGCGTTTTTGTTTTGTTATTAAGTTTACCATCAGGAAGATTTTTGAGTACAACAATATTTCGTTCTTGATATCAAAAGCTTAAAAAAAAAAAAAAAAAAAAAAAAACTGTTATTTATTTTTTTAAATCTAGATTTCAATCTATCTTAAATATTTCACAGTTGAACAAAAAATAAAATTAAAATATGAGTAGGAAGAAATTTGAAAGAGTAATTAATGCAATAGTATCCACTCAATAATGTGATCACTTCCAGAGAAAGTAATTTTCATAAATTAATGACTGACTATTCAGAAAAAATTTCTAAATTAAGTTTTAAAAAAAAATTAAAAAACACATTTTGAGTTTAAAAATAGAACGAATAAACTCTTATCTTATTTTCATGTGTGTAATACTGTCATAATATTATCCTGTTACAATTTTGTAAATTTAATTCATGTGAATCAACTACAAGGCTCCAATATCAGTTTGTTTTGTGTAAATATCTAGTAAGTTTTTGATTAACGTAGAAGTTGCAGTGATACTTTGATCAGTTTTCCCAGACTCAAAAACTCTCAAAATGTAAGATTTAATACAGATTTTTTGTAAAAAAAATCTAACAGACGAAAGTGTTGTCTGGTCATTAAAAAAAAAAAATTCTATTTTAGAAACCTGATAACATTAAGCAATGTGATAATTTTGACATTCATACAAATGAATAAACTCTGGACTCCAAGTGAGTATGAAAAAAATAAACCGTGATCACATTAAGAGGAAACTACTGAATCAGAAGCATATAGAAGGTTTAAACAAGGTAACCTTTCTCCCCCTCCCCTAGGCATTTCAGTTGCTCAGCGGGCACTGATGGTTCAAAGATCAATTTGTATAAAGTTGAGAATTGAAATTATTTTAAGAAGTGGTAATTTTCATTTTCAATCAGATGTACGTAAAAATATTCAGCAATTAATTAAGTGTTGGGGGGGGGGGTATAATTTAAGGTATTACAAATTTTGAACACATAGGAATGACAAAGAACTGTATCTATTATTTTATATTTATTTCTCTGCATTATACATCATACAAAAATTTTCAACAATGTTTACACATCAAAACAATACTGTATAAAAGTTTAGTAGACAAAGTCAAAATCATTCAGAGCACCAATACAGGACTTTTAGATAAATTCAATTTTTGTTGGGAAAAATGCTTATAACTTATATTAACAGATATTTCTAAAACAATTTAGTATGAAGAAATTTTATTTGTGCAATACGTAGAGTATTCAGTTCACTGCAGGGTTGGGTTTTTGACGTCGAAAACCAGTTTTCGACATGACACGTCGAAAACCTGTCGAAAACGTCAAAAACCTGTCGAAAACGTCAAAAACCTGTCGAAAACTCAAATACAGTGGCTATTGAGATTTTTTATAAACACATAAGGTTTCTCATCCTGAAAAATATTAAATAAAATTCATGCTTCTTATCAATCAAGTTTAATAAACATTAAATTAATAAATTTAATGAAAATTATTTCTCATTCTTTTAAACTAACTTGTTTTGCCGTGAAAAAAGTAAATATTAAAACTCAAATCCAACTTTTAAAGTAGTTTTGTTTAAATGTTTTTTTTTCTATCAATTAGTTATCTTATCAATCAAGTTTAATAAAAATTAAATTAATAAATTTAATGAAAATTAATTCATATTCTTTTAAATTAACTTGTTATGGAGTGAAAAAAAAGTTAAATATTAAAACTTAAATCCAAATTTTAGAGTAGTTTTGATTAAATGTTTTAATAACTATCAATTAGTTATCTTATCAATCAAGTTTAAAAAAAATTAAATTAATAAATTTAATGAAAATTAATTCTCATTCTTTTAAATTAACTTGTTATGCCATGAAAAAAGTTAAAAGTATTAAAAGTTAAATCCAGTTTTTAAAGTAGTTTTGTTTAAATGTTTTAATAACTATTAATTAGCTATTTTATCAATCTAAAAATCTTTACATCAAAGTGATTTTTTTTAATTTTGAGTAAAAGCAAAACAAAATTAATTAGTACTCAGTGTACAAATCTGCTAAATACTTTTGATCAAACTATTTTATTTATTTATTTATTAGTTAAAATTTATTATTTCAAATTTAAATTTTTAAAAAATCACTTGTAAAATTTCATTAAGTTTTCCCAAGACACACAGCACTTAATTAATGTACCCACTTCATTTTTAAAATAAAAAAATCTGTTACCGTAGAGCAATAAAGCCATATTCAAAAACCATATGTTTGATTTTTTAAAATGCTAGTTACCATTATTTACTCCCGAGCCCTTCAATTATGATTAGGATTGCTTATTACACTTTATTTTAATAACCTAAAACTCCAAAAGTTTACTTCAGTGTCTGAAATTATAAATTGTCAAATTCATTTGAAAATGTATTTTGATTATCAATATCAAATTTAAACATGTTTTGGACAGAAATTTAGGTTTTTGACACTTATGTCAAAAACCATGTCAAAAAGTGGTTTTTGACATGACGGTAAAAACCACGGTTAAAACCGGATAAAACCTCCGACTGTCAAAAACTTGCCAACCCTGGTTCACTGGCACATATGTTACAACATTAAAAATCTTCATTAAAGTAAGATTGATCAACACTTTATTGCACAAAATTTACAAATAACTTCAGATAATTGTTTCAAGTTTCAAGAAACCCTCTTTTCAATGCAACGGAAGTATGGGCTTTAGGATGACAAGTCGTCATTTTTTGCTTTAAGTATGCCTAAACTTTATTTAATTTTCAGAATTTCCTACATTTTCAAGCAATAAAAAAAAAACACCGAAACCAATTTCTTCATGAGCTATCAAAATAAAATACAGAGTACCAAGACAGGATAGTGCGGCTATAATTTTTTATGGCAAGCTTATACTTTTGATTCAGATAAAAGCATGGGGCATGGGCCCAGTACCGAATCTGTAGCTTAAGTTAAACGAATCAAGTTACACTATGCAATCTGTGTCGTCACGATTAGTCCTTGATGTACATCCAGCAAACCATGACAATAGATGTTCTGTTGTTCACCGAGATGGAATTTCCATGCCAATAGCCTATGCATAAATAATTTAACAATAAAATTCATTTTCATAATGATTTTACATACATAAACTAAACAATATTTAATGGAAAATCATACTAAATGGTTTCTTTCCTCTAAATTCCATTAAAACTACCAGCAAGCATTAAAGGCACATAAAAATATTTAATGTGCCTCGTTTTTTCTTAAAGAAAACAGGGCACAGGAAATATTTTAGGGTCAGGGTTGGATTAAGACATCACGGGGCCTGAGGCCAAATTCTTCTTTGGGCCCCTATACTCAAGCTTTACAATTCTTACGTGTGGAATAAAAAATTTTTAGCCAATGAATAGCACAATTTTAGTTATTTGGAGGCCCCTAAATTGTTGTGACCATAGGCCATGGCCTAATTGGCTTATTGAGTAATCCATAGGCGGCTCGCACTCGCACAGGGGGCCACTGCCCCCTCACTTCCAAAAGTAAAGAGACCTTGCCCCCTCACTTCTTAGAGTTATTAAGTAATAATCAGTTGAAAAAAGAATTTTTTGCTCAGTCGATTGATTTATTCCACGAAAATTAAAGCTGATTATTCCAAAAATAGTCTTTTTTTCATGTCATTTCGTACAAATGGAGTCGACGGTTGTCATGCATCTTGATTTTTGTGTCTGTATTTGTCATATTTTAGAGATCAGTAGTCGAATAGCTGCAATAGAAAAAGGCAGTAATAAAGATGCTGGCCCCCTTCCTCATTTCTACCCCCCCTACCCCCACTTTTTTAATGCACTAGCCGCCTGTGGAGTAATTAGGATCTGCCCAGGGTGAAATTTTTAAGGGCAACAAAATTTTATTTCAATCATCTTTATGCCACTCTAAAAATAAATTATCAGTATTTTTCTGTATTTATTGAGAGATCATTATCTGAAAAACTACATTTCATCCTATAATGTAATAAATAATGGAATCATTGTGCTGTGCACACTTTAAAAGTTCAACAATCAATAAAAGAGCAAGAAATTCTTTGCAGGAAATTAAAAATATTCAACTCCTACTTCTGCAAACCAGAATGTTTACAAAAAAAAAAAAAAAAAAAAAAAAGCACAGTATTAAGTATATAAATGCGGCAGCTTACAACAATGCAAGTTTGTACATACCTTTACTCATTCAAATATTTATTTCAATACCCTGGGGCAGAGTTTCCCATACTTTGAGTCCGCTGACCCCAGGGGTCCTTGAGCCTATGCCAGGGGGGTCCGTGGTGCTACACTGCTAAAACGTAAAAAATAATTAAATTGAAGGACGAGTAAGAATATTTTAATTAAAAACGTCAGTAAAACTTCCAAGAACTTTGATTTTAACACACATCTCTAAGCTTAAAATAATATTTTATATGGCATATTATATTGTGGTATGTTATGTATGACATTTATTTCTAAAATCGAATGCGAAATTGGCCTTTCGGATTCATATATAAACAGAAGATTGTAGAAGTAAGGTGATAGCATTTTGATTCCTAATTGAGTTTTGAATATTTTGGATACACTTCGATATAGGTCCCGCTGGCGATCTCACCAGATCCCGCGCCAGTTCTATAGCAATATGATGCCAAATATGGTTTCCGCACGATGTTTCCCTAACCGCCAAGCATCGATAAGCAAACCTGTTTTCTAGAGCAACCTGCTCTCTTAGTAGGGGAAGGTGTAGTTTATGCTTAAAATAGTTTTACGGTTAGAACTATCTTCCGCAGGGACGATGTAGCAAGTGTGAAAAGTTAACTCCAGATCTCCAACCTGCTCTCTTAGTAGGGGAAGGTGTAGTTTTTGCTTAAAATAGTTTTACGGTTAGAACTATCGTCAACGGGGACGATGTAGCAAGTGTGAAAAGTTAACTCCAGATCTGATCATCCGAAAATCAAAGTTAATTACGTATAACGTTCTAGCGGATAAATCGACGATTTGACGGGGCAAATGTATTGTAATTGTTTTAAGGTGCCATTGAATGCGTTGCGAGTGTTGTACAGAGAACAGGTGTTTCTCCCCCCCCTCAAACATGTTTGTTACTTTCAGTGCCCCCATTTTTATTTTCATAGCTCACAATAATGTTGTGTAATGAATACTAGAGCTCTAAAAATATACAGAACATGAATAAATAATTATACAGAAAAAGCAAACAAACGCATAAACATATTAGAAAAAATAGTTAAATGAACCAATTGTATTTTGCTCGCAACATGGCGGGCTAGACTTTGGAAATCACTGCTATGGGATAAAATGCATTTTACCTAAAAGCTCATAGTTATTTTAAATAAAAAATAGATTCTCTCATAAAAACTCAAGTTTTCAATAATTTTACAAATATAAAGTAATAAACATTTCACAAACTATGAAGTGTCTTCAAAACAAAATAGCAAGCATTAAAAATTCATATAAATATTTTTCTCTGTTCACCAATTTTGCTAAATACTTAACATGACATCATTTTTCTTAAAATTCATTGTATGAAGAGACTTTTGGAGTTTTATAGTTTCTAGGAACATTCAAATTGATGAATAAATACATTTCTGCATATGAAATAAACAAGAAAAATACTAATTCTCACACTAAAACATAAATTGTCACAGGTTTTGATGCAAATTCTTATTTTTTGAAATAGAAAAATGAAATCTGAATTTTAAGCAAAGCGATGTGTTTCCTATCAAACGCAAATGCTACAGTAAATTCATGTGGTCATTGTTAGTTTCACCACTGGAATTTTATATAAAGCACACAGAAGCAAACATTGATAATTCTGCAATTTCAAAAGAATGTGCTTTCATCCACACATATTTTCAAAAGAAAAAGAAAACAATCCGGCACCAAGTACTTGTATGTTGCATAGAAAAAATTCAACTTGGACAATTCGTCGCTCAGGGACATTAAAATTGGTAGTATATTCATTTTGATCAATGAAGTAAACAGGAAAAGTAATAATCGTAACGAAATTCTTACTTGGATTGGGTTTCAGAATCAGCTGGCATTCATTAGAACAAGAAAAAAAAAACCGCAACAACGTTTAGAACACACATCACAGAATGTTTATGCTCGCTTACTTCCCAATTTTCACTCGTCGCCAAGCATGAACAGACCGCGCCAAAGCAAAGACAAGAGCGTACGTGAAAATAAATTAATTTCACACAATTTAAACTTTCCCTTAGCTCAACGTAATGTTTTTCAATAAGTTTTTCATCGTAACTATCGGTTCAAAGAGAAAAAGTAAGAATAATATATCAAAATGATGTATTAGAATGGTAAATAACATACCGGGAAGCATGTTTCTATTTTAACTACGTTATAATTAAAGAAATACCAGTAGAATCTCTAAAGTAAAGCTACATACGTATAGCTTAGACATTATAGAATAGTAATATAAGCATTAAAAAAGTTTTACTCGCCTTTAATTATCCGAAAAAAATGTTTTTTTACACTACTATCGGCCGCTCCATGTTAAAGCTACGAGAGAAAAAGCGACATAGCCTGCGGCGGACTCAACAATGCATCCACCAATAGAAAAGTGATACCCTGTTGTCCGTACTCTGAATACTACGTATTCATATAGGACTCTAGAGATTGTAAACAAACAGCGGGCGGTCTCCGCGTGGAGGAAGCTGTGACGTAGGTCGGTCCCCATTCGACTCGAAGCAGCTCATTGCGAAGCGTGATAATTTCTCTCTTAGACATGCATTTTTTAGTTTTCTGAACAAATGATGCAACTTATGCGGGGTAAAAAGTTGGTGGTTATAGTCACAAGAAGGCACAAACATCATTATAGATTTTAAATGAAAACCTGTACCATTAATTTATATTTTAAAAAAGGAAGAAAGAAAATAATTCATACTTGAAAATTTGGGATTAGGTACTCAAAAATTGCTTTATTTGTTTTCGCTCCCGGGCAGGGCCGTGCTTAGGGGGTGGCAAACTGTGCAACCGCACAGGGCCGCTAAAATATTTTAGAAATTTTGGGGCCGCTAAAATATTACAAAAGAAAAAATGTTTTTGTGTGCACGTGGAGAAAAAAACTTTGAAAAAAAAAAAAAACTTTTTCTTCAAACTACTTTTTTGAACTTTCAAAATATCCAAAATACAAACCGCTTTTGGCGGTGTGTCCAATTCTTCAATTAGTTTCTCTGCCAGGGGCAAACTTGTCTTTTGGAATAATTCAGCAAATATAAATCTTATTTTCTACTTCTACTCAGCGATGGGACATTCTAAAGCGGTATGTTAAAAATGTTACAATTGAGCTTTTATCTAACACAAGATGGGAATGCCGAATAGAAAGTATCAAAAATATTAGATTTCAAATTGACGGATATTTATGACAAATTAGTTGAGATATCGGAAATTGCAATGGGGTTAAAATGCAAATTGAGTTTCAAATTTCTCACTTCTTTCTTTATGTATATGGTATGAATTGCTTGTTCAAATTAATTTCGTTAGGAAAGCAAAGCAAAATTGAGAAAAACGCTTATTTTTTTTAGAAAAGTTGAAAAACACTAACTTTGAAATTCTCAAGAGCGGATCTAAAAATTTCTCAAGGGAGGGGAGATTTTTTTTATATTACTTACCCTTTACTTACATACCGTGGTTTAGATCTCTAGATTACAAAATTTCAGTCTTTTAATTCCGAAACATTTCCGGAGTTAAACCCCTGAATCATAGCCTCTCTTAATATCATCGAAGTCATCAAAAATTACGGTTTTTGTATTTCGCTTCTAAACTTCAATACCGAAAAATTGTGAGGAGAGAATTCTCCGGATTGTGTCCCCTAACTTCTGTCCTCCCTGACTTGAATCCTCTATTCCCGTAATATCATCGAAGTCATCTAAAATTACGTTGTTTTTTTTTTTTTAATCTATACCGAAAAATTGTAGGGAGAGAACTTTCGGGTTTGTGTCCCCCAACTTCTTCCCTCCTGGCATCATCAGAGATCGTCTATGAATTGTGTTTTCGGGGAAGACGGAAGAGTCCAGAACAACATTTCTGTCCCAAATGTCATCAAAGACGAACTTCAATTGCCCCCCCCCTTTTTTTAATTTAATTTCGAAACATTTCCGGATACAGAATTCACCCCAACGAAAACATAGTCGAAGATTGCTTAAAATTCTATATTTTAAGATTAAATATCGTAAAAGTGCCGACGTAGGGCGAACGGGGGGGATCGTAATTCCTTTGTATCCGTCTTAAAATTTTGAAATTGCAGCGAAAGATTTAGCTCTCTATCATTGGAAATGAATACTAATGAAATTTCTTCTCCTGTTAACACTCTTCATAGAAATAGTGTTAACAAACAATTTTCTTACTAGTCAATCTTTTATGTACACCTAGGAACGTTTTCAAAAAAAAAAAGACTTTATTAAGAAATTTGGATTTCTTTGCAATACTCCAGCATTAAAAACTTTGGAAGAGCATGATTTAATAACTAATTGCAATAACTTGGCGTTAGAATTAGACGATGTGAATGGATCCGATTTATACACAGAGTTAAAAGTTTTTATAAATTTCCCTCCAGAGAAACTTTAATTTCAATCACTTAAATATTTGTTTGAAAAGTTTCCAAAATGTATTACTAAATTTTGTTATTGATTTACGAATTTTCTAACTATTTCAGCTACAGTTGTCTCGGCAGAACCTTCATTCTCAAAGCTAAAATAAATTAAAAAACGTATTTAAGATCTATTATGAGTAAAATGCTCTAGCACTAATATCGATTGAAAATGATTTTTGTATTTCTTTCAATTTTTCACACTTAATTGATGAATTTGCTGCTCAAAAAGCTAGAAAAATTATTCCTCGTTAAATCGCTTACTTTATTTTATTTTGTTTATTTATTAATCTCTAGATTTTTCTTTTTTCTAAATAAATGTTTGTTTTTGGTAAATTTTGATTGTGTCTGTGTCTTTTCTTTTTTTCTTTTTATTTTTAATTCACATTCTATAACAATTTTATAGTAAAATGTCAGAATAATTTCCGGTTTTTATGTGTTGTAATTGGTGCATGTTGCGGTGTGTAATAATTTAAATGTATTATGTTTTATGAGAGAGGGGAAATAAATAAATAAAAAAATGTTTATTTCTCTGCTATTAAAACAAATTTCGCACAGGGCCGCTAAAACTCTAAGCACGCCCCTGCTCCCGGGAATGAGATGAATTTTTCTTTTCAGTGCATGAACTGTTTTTTTTATTCAAATACTTCATACGAAAAAATGTTCTAGCTCTTGAATAAGTCCGAAGAAGTTTCTTATTCAGTAGGGGAAATTTATCTTCGAGCATGGTTTGATAGTGATGCAACAAATATTCGGCCTATTTGGCCCGTCTGCCGAATACCTGTTTTACTATTCGCCTTTACCGAATAGTGTGCGAAAAAGGAATTAGATGTTCGCACTTTGAAAGTTTTATACATTTTTAGTCATTCTTATTGTGTTTAATGGGCAGTTTAAATGAAATCTTGTTATACTGTGATGCTATGCCTTTTCTTAGGGTGTTCACTAATTTTATTTGTTATAACTGCGTGTTAATGTTGTAACTGCATGTTAATGTTGTAACTGTGTGTACAACAAATCTTGACCATCTTAACACATAAATAAATCGATACTATATCATAGTATAAAGTAGAAAATCAAAATACTTTTCTGGCATGTTGCAAGGGTTGGTATACTATACTTATTTTATTTTGAGAAACTAATTCTAATACATAAAAGATTTAAATTGATAAAATATCATAAATCATACACGAAACAAAGGCCAGTTCTTTCTTTCTCAAAATAAAATATGTATAGAAATGGAATAGCATGATAGAAATATGTTTTTTTGGTCGAATATGGCCGAATATTTTTGAAGTTTGAACTAATGTTACTATTAAAAAAAAACTCCAAATTATTTTTTTTAATCTTTAATAATGTATATTGAATTCTTAATAATGCAAAATTATTCTTTAAATGCAATCTGTGCTTTGTTTATTAACAAAAACAAGTTAACTATTCGGCGGCCGAATAACCGAATATTCGGTTTTCGACCAAATCGCTATTCGTTGCATCCCTAGTTTAAAGTTCTAAATAACATTTTTGGCTTCGGAAATGTGTTTTTTTCCACGCGTTTTGATGAAACATATCCCAAAACTTTTAACTATTTCTACCCAGTTCTTTGTTGAAACCAACAACCCGCCTCTAGAAAGTGTTTCAATCCAGCCATTTGACGTTGAAGAATCGGATTCTGATAAATTTAAATGTTTGTAACGTGCTGCTAAATATCCAATTAAAGTTGCGTACAGCTCTTCCAAAGATTCTTCATTTTCAAAATTTACTTCAGAACAAACTTTGTCAGGTACATCATTGTCATCATCAACGTTTTGTTTCTTATTTTCTTCTACATTTTGGGACAAGTCAAAGAAAAGTTGAGCACTTATAATCTTAGCTTCATTTTCCAGATATATTAGTATTTACCGGAGAAGGAAGTTTTGAGCCTATTAATAGCATTTTAAACCCGTTTTTAGATCTCTAACGCTCGAACTTAGGTCTCTAACGTAAGCATCATCTGCAAAATGTTTCATTGTCAAGTAAAAACTTATCTTAACGCCGGCAAATGTTCACAAATTGCTTTTGAAAATCATCGTTCTTCGGAAACCGATGGAACATCACATCTTTGGCTTTATTTCCATTTTTACAATTAGCTGTAGCGCAAAATACCATTTTTTTTTTTAAAAAAGAGCAATGAATTTTAAAAGAGAATGAGAGATAAGTTTTCACTGGGAAGAACAAGATCGAAATGCAGGATTTTCTCTCTTCGAGCCACGAAAAAAAGGATGCAATTTAATTAAAAACACTCATATCCGGTCCCGAGGAACCAGCAGAAGGGGACCAACCTACGTCACAGTTCCCCGAACTCGTTAGGGGACAGGGTTGCCGTGGATCTCTGACCTACCTCTCCTTTCTATATACCTTGAGTTAGAGCCATAGAATTTTTTGTTTATTATAAAATGTAATGTTTCATTTGTTTTAGAATTAATTTTTTGATTCTAATTTGATTACTTTAGCACTAGCTACTTCTTTACTCATTTTTCTTCTGTTGGCTGCTTTTACCCCATTATTTAATTTAGAAATGAAAAAAAATGCATAGTGCACAATCATAAAACATTTTCCTTTTTTCTGACTAACGTTCAATGTTTATCTAGACAGTTTTAATCTTTATAAAAATTATTCGTTACTAAAAATTTTATGAGTATAAAATAAGAGAGAAATAGTGTGTATTGCTGCATTATATTATTATACATTAATGATGCATAAATATCACAAACATAGAATCAGTTTTTGGTTATTTTAATAACAAATAAACAATATTAATATGATTAATATAATTTTTACATTGAAAATATCGTATTTCGAAAAACAAATATCGAAATATAATTTTTTCAAAACATAAATATCGGATATATATCGTGACATATTTCGATTGATGTATTATATTGGCGAACCCTGTCAATGATAGAAATGAGAGTTAAGGGACAATGTTTCTCTGTTAAGTATTTACAACGCGTCTATGATCAATTAGCAATTTTTTTCTGATTAACTCTATTTTATGTTATGTTTCTAGTTCTTCTTCCCATTTGCATTTGAATTAAAAAACAAAGATTTATTATAAATTCCAGTCACTCAAATCTACAAAAATTATGTCGTTCTTAAAATGAGCAGTTGTGGCTTGGATTAAGTTTTTTCATAACATCTTCTGCTGCCTCTTTAGTTTCTTGAAATCTCAGGGTTTTAAGCTCTCAAGTAAAATATTCCCATGTACAACGTGCAATTATTTTCTAGAACTTCAAAAATAAGTATTTATAATCATTACCTACGGTTACAGTCAAATCTTGATATCTTGAAACCCTTGATTGTCTCTGAAAATAATTTCTTCCCTTGCATATTACATGGTTATCACGAAATTTATTTTTAGTAACCCTGATATATTGAATCCCTCCCCCCCCCCCAAAAAAAAAGCAAATTTCAATTGTTATATGTTTTCCTTGGTAATTTTTGTAGTGGAAACAGTTCTGAAGACATCTGCTTTTAGATTTGCCTGGAAAATATAGGGGATTACAAACAAGGTAATGGGAGACAAAATCACTAACCCAAGTTCCACTAAAACTCAGCCATCCACAAGCTGTACAGAATCATGACCATCTATCCTGTATCAGAAAAAATGAATACATAATGTTATTGAATCAATTTCCAAGGTGAAGGTTAAACTTTCCCAGACAACGATGACAGTGATCAGATTAATATGAAAGAGCTCTCTGGCATGTTCTCTGTTTCCAATCACAATGGAAGATATTTCAAATGTGTAAACTTTCTGTCGCAATAACTACTTATTGTCAAAAAAGTTCCGATTTCGCTAGTCTTGTGCCATTTTCAGCCTCAGAAGTATATTAATGCTCACAATAAAAACAAATTTTGTATTATCTCATTACTTCTACTGTCTATATTCATCTTAAGGTTGATAACATAAAGATGGTTACTAAAAATATCATTTACTCCTGTAACCATTACCGTATTTTCGCGTAGATAAGCCGCACCACCGTATACGCCGCACTTTGCAAAATTCGTGAGAAAAAAAAATGTGTTTCATCAGATACGCCGCATCAGCGTATAAGCCGCATAAAATTTTGTCAAAAATTCAATCTGCGAAAACCTACACCTACGCCGTATACTGGTATTGACATCGTTCAAAAACAATGACAAAGAATTAGTAACATTGATTTGAAAACAGTGTTTCAATATTATAAATAAATAAAACGGTGCAACATTTTGGCGATAACTGCAACTTATAGTAACCCTGTTCTGCTCCAGATGGTTTCTACTGCAACCCTACTTCCCATCCTGGTGGCAACAGCTGCAGCAGCAGGTATTTGTTTTTCCTTTTGGATTCCTTTTCCTTTATTTTAGACACGTTAGTTATGGTTGATGTTTTTTTTTTCTTAATTTATTCCACTTCCTTCTCTCGGATCTGGGAGAATAAAATAACATCTGAATAAGCAGAAATGCTATCACCCTTTTCAAAATAGATCTTTTCAAGAGCCTTGCAGTTCTGGTTTTCCATGTCAGACTCTAATTTGTTTTGTTTTTAAGCAATAACTAAACATAACATGAACTTTGAAAAAAAAAAAAAAAATTTTACATCGTATAAGCCGCCATGGCGTGTAAGCCGCAGGAGTTAAAATTCAGCTTTTAAACAGGTATAAGCCGCGGCTTATCTACGCGAAAATACGGTACTATATCCTAAGTCCCTCATCCATGGAATAATTTGGGTATAGTAAAACTTATATGTTTACCATTTTTATGCAAATAAGTGCATCAACATGAAATTTGTTGAGAACAATGCTAAGCTGATACAAAAAAAAAAGGGGAGAAAAAATAAAAATTATGGAACTTGTCAGTTCAAAATGGCCAGTTTTACACCTAAATTACCCAGACAGATCCTATAGCCAGTTAACTAAAGCGAGTTATTTGACAAAGAAAATAATGACAAATGTTTTAATTTTTGTTTCGACTGTTCATTAGGATGAAATTATTTAGCTGTTGTACATATTAAAGTGGAATTCTGAAGAATTGATTTGAAGGAACTATGCGGAATAGTATTGAAATAAAATATGCATCAATATAACTGAAAAGAAAAAAAATCAAGTCAGTGTAAAAGAAATAAAGAATGCCAAAAGTAGAGAGAAGCATAAAAAATTGAACTTTTATTATGAACATAAAATACAGATGTTAATGAAACAAGAAGTTCCTTCAAGACTTTTGGGCTGGCATGGGATTTCTCAAAACAAGAATCACTGAATCACCCCTAAGGAACATTTTTGAAATAAAACGATCTTTACTAACAGGCTTGGCCTTCTTCTTGCCCTTTCCAGTTCTAGGCATTTCCATCCACATCTCTTTCACATTTTCAAGAACCATGTTGCAGTGTCTGAAACATTTCAAGGCAAAATTATTGTCTGAAATTAAAACTTCAAAAAAGTTTACGTCATAATGTATTGGAATCAATACCTTGTCTGGGGTCTGGCCAGAGGAAATTCGGATCCATTAACGGACCCGTCACAAAAATACGATCGAGCAAAACGGACCCATCACAAAAATACGATCAAGTAAAACGGACTCTTCATAAAATACTAATCAAACAAAACGGACATTTCACCCATTATCCATTCAAAAAGCAAATCTAAAATCAAAATAACTCATAGCATATTCTTGTGTAAAAACCTATAACTTTTGGACCTTTTCTGAAGTTACAGAAGGGAATTGCTTATCCGCCACTTTTGCGGGAAAAAAAATCGCAACACTTCCTGCCTGCTATGCTCCGGCTTCTTTTAAAGAAAATAACAACTTAAAAAAGGTAGTTGTTTTGCTTTAATAGTTCTGCTTGTTTGTTTTATCATATGCAAATAAAACAAGAAGTTCTGTCAAGAACTAAACGAGCCTACTTTCCCGTACATCGACATTCTCACATCTGATCATTATTCTCTTGATAATCTGAGACTGAAAATTATGTAAAACATAATTTTTTAGCACTTAGAGCTGATTTCGAAAATCAAAATATCCTCCTCTCATCAGATGAAATAGATACGTAAAAAGTAATTAACGAATAAATAAAGTTTTGTCGCACCTTTTAAAGAGTGCTGTTACAGTTCCTCCGTAGAAAAAATCCTCCATCGTTTTCAAAAAAAAAATAATAATAATAATAATAATAATAATAAAATAAATAAATCTATATACATAAAAGACTACTTTTGTATCCGTATGTCCGGGGTAATCTTCCAAACTACTGGACCGATTTTAACCATTTTTTCACCGTAGATAGCTACAGTAACAAGGGGCAGGATAAGCTATAATTTATTTCTAAAAAGCTTAGTTTAAAAAAGTTATTATGGAAAATAGTAAATTTCATGTAATTTCCACATTAAATGATTAAAATTTCAACCCATTGTTACAAAATTTCGTTGCCCCGCAGAACAGTATTAATAGTAATCACGATGAAAATTTTGAACCAAGGCTTCTCTGGAGTAAGTATGAAATTTATTGCTTTCTTAGGATTTTTATATTCATCTATGCCAATAATCGATAGCCGGTAATAAAAAAAATTGATATTGGCAACAGTTAGAAAAAGATTTTTTTGGAAAATCACACGGATAAAATAAATAACGCATTTAAGTTTGATTTCACGTTCTTCTTCACACCCAGTTAATTTACCGCATGATCACAAGAAATAGCTTTAAGAAATATGATTCTACTGGGCTTAGTTGAAAGTCATATATTTATTTTCTTGGACTTGGCATGTTGCATTTAAACCCGTGCGACGCCGGGCACATCAGCTAGTAAATAAATAAAAGTACAAAGAGCATCAAAACACATTTTATCAAAGAAAGAAAAAAAAAAGAAAAAAAAAACTCGTCCGTTAATAAAATGTCTAGAATTTCACTTTTAATCCGTTGCCAGTTGTTAAGTATAAACAAAGAATAAAATGTTCTAGTTTTGCTTTGTTACAAAAAAAATCGTCTGCCAAAAAAAAAAAAAAAAAATAATAATTAAATTCCCCGTAGACGCTAATGTTAATTTTTTTTTCTGAACAGTTCAATATTGAACGAAAAATGGCTCAAATCAAAAAGCGAAATATGGGAATGTATGGGAAAGCCTCTCCGAGATCTTTCAAACAAAAAAAAGTTTATTCCATTCGGACGGTTCACTCAAAAGCTATTAGGTGGGGAAAGGTTGCTTGAACGGTTCAATGTTGAACGAAAAAATGTTCAAATTGAAAATTTAAATAGGGTAATGAAATATAATTGCTGAGATGCTTCGATCAAAAAAAAAAGTTTGTTTATATCGGACTGTTCATTCAAAAGTTATTAGAGGTGACAGCTTGTTTGAACGGTTCAATGTTGAACGAAAAATTGTTCAAATCGAAAATGTAGATACGGAAATGAAGTATCCTTGAAAAGATCTTTCGAACGAAAAAAAGGTTGTTCAAATCGGACTGTTCACTCAAAAGTTAGCATCGCGGGACAGGTTGTTTGAACGGTTCAAAGTTGAACCAAAAATTGTTCAAATCGAAAAATCAAATATGGGAATGAGCTGTACTTGCCGAGATCTTTCCAACAAAAAAAAGTTTGTCCAAATCGGAATGTTCATTCAAAAGTTATTAGGGGGGGACAGACAGACCGACCGACCGACACACAAATTCCCCATCTCAATACCCTACTTTCAAATTTTTAATTTTTCGATATTCATTTTACCTTTTTATTTTTTTAACTTGGCGATATTTTTTGAACTGGGCGACATTTTTTTAACTTGGCGATATTTTTTGGACTTGGCGATATTTTTTAGATGCATTAAGCTACTTTTAATACTTTTTTCGCCTTTCTTTTATTTTTAACGGGAAAGTAGGCTAAAATGGCTTGCTGCGATGTTGCTGTTATAGATTTCTCTGGAAATGCAGAGTAAGGATTTTTTCCCCAGTTCTTGACTTAAACAAAAAGGAATTAAGAATGATTGCAATTATTTGCGAAATGAACTTAGAACTGCAAACAGATAGCTAGGGTTGGAGAAAAAATAGGATTGCTTCTGATAGAGTGACCAGCTATTTAAAATTATTGCCATCTGACGTTTTAGGTGCGACCTTTTGACAGAAAATTATTATTATTATTATTTTTTATTTGATGCTTGCAAGGGTGGTGTTTTGGTTATATTCAGGAATAATTTATGTAGTTTTCGCCTGTTAATATTGGAAGTTCGGTATTGTTTGTTTTGCTATGTCTCCCTACTTTCGTATTTTTTCCTTCGAATTTTTGGCGAATATGTCGGTGATTATAAAAGACATTCATCATATAAACCTGAAGAAATGTAATTCTAAAATTATTTGACTTTAATAAATCATTTTATTTACCGTTTTTATACTTCTGACGTTTTCATTTTGAAAAATGCCTGTGCATCCGATATGACCATCAAATTTTACTTATTTTTCAAGCTATAATTACCCTTTTTATTAAGAGGCCAATAAATGAAAATTCGCTTTATTTTTGTTCAGATAATTATTTTATAATTTTTAAAGCAAAATTAACTGTTCTTTTATAAGTCTAAATATTAAACACTGGATGGATCGTTTCATTTTATTTTTCAATCAATTGTGTCAACAGATATTAATAATATGTTTATCATAGACATTTAAAATGCTGTTGTGAAATTTTTTCCCCAAAATGAACTCGCTTATATGCCGTTTTTATGCTTTTGATGCTTTTGAAAACTGCAATCTCTTTGCATCCGCTTCAGGAATCGAATTTTTCGCATTTTTGATGCTTAATACACTGTTTCAAGAGGAAAATAAATTAAATTATTTTTTATTTTTTATTAAATTCAAAAAAAAAAAAATTTTTTTGCTTTTTTTCTTTCATAATTGTTTGCTTTTAACAAATTATTTGATTTTTCACAAAATTATTTAGTTTTTCACAAAAAACGGACCCTGTGAAAAATCCTGGACAGACCCCTGCTTGTACAATAAAATATTTGCTCATGTATCAGAAATGCCAAAAATGAAGTAAAGTGATTTTTGCTAATTTTCATGATATTATACTTTAGTGTTACAAACAAAGCTGCCAACTTTTTAAAATCTAAATTAGTAGCAGAGTTAGGCACGGGAGAGATTTTTTTTTTTTTTAATTTTTTAGTACTTATTTAATAAAAAATGTAACAGATATAAAATAAATAATTTTCATTAAAATTTATAATAGAATAAATAACAATTTTACTACAGAAATAATCAATATCTTAATTTTTTTTAATTCATTTATTATATGATTAGTTCATTTGTTTATTTTTAAATATAAGTTCGGAACATTATTAAGCACAAGACAACAGTATCGATATGACTATAATGTGGATAGATGGGTAGTGATTGAAATGTTTCTTGGGATTACAAAAAGAAAATCTCATGTTTTGGACACAGTTTCGTAATTCAATACTGCAGCTCGTAGAAACTACGCTTTTTTTTTGCAGTGGTTGGCAGCTCTGGTTACAAATCAATATTATTGCTTTGAAGCGATAAGAAATTTATTTATATACATATATAGCATACACAAATAAATCTTATTAATACAAGTGTGCAAAAGAAATTGTCATTTAATTGTGACAATTACAAACAGTTAATAATGGAGATAATAAACAATAATTATGTAGATGTTATGACTACTTGTGAATTCTGTTCATGTAGGGTAAATATGTGGCCATTGATCATTGAATCAAATGGCCACTTATAAAACTTGTCAGTTGATCAAATTTTAATTTTCAAAGAATTATTCTTGTTCAGAACAAGAAACTAAGAAAAATAAATTTATTTCATCTAAACAATAGTCTCAAACTTAAGTTGTTCTGCCTCCATTTCATTTAAAATTTACAAATTATCTAGTTAGGGGTGTAATTTTCAGTTAGTAAGAATTTCTATCAGAATTCATATGCTGTCGGCTCCGCTTAAACGAATACTGTCGGTTCTAAGAAATATTATTCGATTAATTGGGGTATTTGTTTAAGCTGGGATTTTTTACATTGCGTCTATGGTAGGGAGAATGTTCGGTTCAGGGATGTTTTATTCGTATAAGCGGGACATTCGTTAAGCGTGAATTTTCTGGTCAACACAAATTACCTTTTATCAGTTCAATTAAATAAAAATGCAAATAATTTAACCTTAACTCCAAGCCTTTTCTTCAAAAATCTCCCCCTCCCCCCATCCACAAGGAGGGGCGAAACAAATTTAGTTAAAATATGCGGAAATAGTTTTTCTAAAATAAAATAAAGAATCTCTACTGGAATAACAAACCAAAAACAAACACTGAAATATTCCAAATCTATTTTTCTGCATTTGTGTTTCTAATTCCCTCTAGACGTTGAAACAATATACAATAACTTACAAAGTGCTGAAAAAAATAAATTTGCAAAACTGAATATTGTTCAACTGTCAGAAAACATGCATAAATAACTTGAGAAAAGTCTTTTTTTAGTCAACACGGAAAATATTCTCTAATAAGCAAAAAAAAAAAAAACCCTGGCGAAGCAGCACCGCACTTCGTCTCATTTAATACATGCAAGATGCCAGATCCATACGAACGTTTTGTGTAGTCTATGGATGAGTCTTTGCACAGTGGATAGAAAAATCGCAAATTGATTTGTAAAATTTGTGGCCAAATTACAAAAGTTAAAACAAATTAGTCAAAAGCTAAAATAAAGCAGTTTCAAGGGCCCTTCAAAGCAAAATGAAAATTAAGGAGATTTTAAGGACTTTTTAAGGAACATACACACCCTGTTACTACATACATTGAAAGAGCACCCGTGAATCATAACAAATTTTAAAGCGTGAAAAAATAAGTTACCTGTCAAAAGCTTTCACTCTTCCTAAGAGTTTTTTGTTGTTGCGACAGTTAATCAAAACTTGAGTGTTATTTTTAACAGACTGAGTTAATACAGACAATGGTCCTGTATTAAATTCTTCTTCTTCTCGTTTTGCTAACTCTTCGGGCGTCATTTCACTTTTGGGCTTTTGTTGTAATAGCCTAAAAGAATAACAAAAGCATGATTAACATTTAACATAATTCCCATCATCTGCAATTTAAAGAAAAACATTGTAATATCTTCAGCAGTTGATAGAAGTTTCATGGTTTATGGATCCGCATTTCAGGGGGGAATAAAAATATCGTTGGAAAATCTCTTTCTGTTATACATAAAAGAAAAATGTTTTGTGCAGTTTCCTTTTAAGAAAAAATAATTATATCGCATTCATAAAAAGAACTTTCAAGTTCCTACAGTTCTACCTAAAACCAGCAAAGAATGTATTACATAAAATAGGACAATTAAAGCATTTTCTACCTTGAATTAGAAATGTTTCTTAAAAAGATACAGAACTTAAACACAATTTAAAAACTGCATGATTAATGTTTTCGTGAAAAAGTGCTTTTGCTAGCATAATGATTTTATTCAAACTTCTTAACACATACCTGCTGTTTTTGAAAGAACAAATATTAGTAGATTTTGATACAAGCAACAGGAATTTTTATTCCATGAAAAAACATTAGATCAACATGAATCCTGATTTGATTACTGATTACACTCAATACAGTTAACACAAGCTTGTGATCCTAAAAAATATAGGAGGCACTCAAATGAAATTCATTTTCATTCTTTGTTACTTAAAATTAAGCTAGATTTTACTGACCATTTCTGAAATTAATTAAAATTTTATTGGACAATTTAACAATGCATTTAAAATATGATAATGCAAACCTCTTCATCTCAAACCCTTGATATCTCAAAAAAAAAAAAAATCTTGTTTATTTGCACGAATATAATAAGAAAAAAAAAACAATGCATGATTCGAGAGAGGAAGCAAGCATGGCAATATCGAACTTAACCTTACTATAAATCATACTAAACATGTATAAAATTCTTTTGCGGTCAACAATATATTTTATTAATTGGCGTTATGTTCCCCCTGTTTTAAAAAATTTGTGGTGTTCTCTCCGTGCAACGTATAATTCTTTTAAAATCTTCATTTCATTTTTAAAGAAAAATATTACCTACTGCGAATTTTCTTAAAGGTGTCTTGACTGAATTTTTAATTTAACTTTCAACAGGAAATACACATAGAGGCAGTCAAAAAGGTATTTGATTGCATTCACTATTTATTAACCTTTGATATTTTAGCATTTGATAAAGCCTTTTGCCCGATTTTAGCTTTTTAGCAAAAGAACTGTTAAACTCAGCTTAAACCCGGAGTACGGGATAGCTGATAGGTTTTCCTGTGTACTTTGATTCATATTTCCTTATTTTGCATTCCTTTGCGTACGAGCATATTTTTATTTCTCTTCTTTCTAAAACTTTCTGGTTCCACATACAGCTTCACACTTCCTTACAAGAAATCTAGGGAACCACTGACGTCAAAGTGACTTTTTTTTCACACACTGTCTTTCACAAACAATCTAAACACCACATTTATGACAATTGTTTTTTTTATCTTCTGGATTACCTTTAAAATATTGGTTTACTTCACTGCATAATTTTAAATTGATACTACTTCAATGAGACAAAGACAACACTAGAAACAACAAAAGCTAAAGATCAAATGTCACCAATATGCCTATCTTCCCTCTCTCTGTTTGAAAGTTTTTAAACTTTGCTATAGTGAGCTTTATTTTATAATCAGTGGAGAGGGGCCCTTACATTGATGGTTAGCATGCGCAATAATGCACAGATGAACTAAGGCACATAAAGTGTTCAAAACTTTTCTTCATTCGTGTGGTAATTAATAGGACGCACATGGGGGGAAAAACACGATGGATATCAGTAAATTTCAAATGCAACTCGAAATGCATGGAGAACACAAAGCAGTCAAGCTCGTAAACTATGTAAAGGAAAGAAAGATGAATAAATACTTACGAAGCCATTGTTGTCAAAATGCAGTCTCTGGAGCAAAAAACACGAAAAAGGAATGTTATTAAAATAAGTGATGCACCAGTAATAGGATAAATATCAAACTTATTAAATTTCGAGCCGGCACCAAGGCGTGTAATCAAATGGTAAGCAAAAAATACGCTCAATGAAGAAAAATCTCAATGGCAAAAATGCAAGGCAACCTTGTTGTTTGGCGATAGCTGTAAAAATCATTTGGCGATAGTTTATGTGCTTCTTCCAATCCAGCATTATTTATGCACATTTTAATCATGTTTGAGGCTTAGTTGGTACAAGTAAAAATTGTTACAAAATTTTTATTTGCCCTCGCCGTTCATTTCAATTTCGTTTAAACTTTTTTTGAAATTTGGTATTCACCTTACCTGAGTCTTAATAACTGTAACCGCAAATTAGAAAATAAATTGGGTGATAAAATTGCCAATATAGTAACTCTTTTACTATTTTTCTCAGCCAATAAAATTCATAGAATCTGTGATTTATTTCTCTACTGTATTGCGTGTTCTGTTTTTCACAAAGAAGGAAAATCAAATGTTGAATAGTTGAATATTTTATAAGTTCTTTGAAATGATCTTCAAAACAGTCATTATTTAATTTCTGCTATTCTCTTTCATTTTCTGACAACTTTTAGTGTTAACTGTTAGATTTCGAGAGCAAATCTTGGCTTATCCTTCAATTGTTAGCTTCTGTCTGAAGTGATCAGGATCCGATGATGATAAAGCTTTTAAAGTATTTTGCACTAATACTACTTTTTGTATTTACCTTCGCTTGTTTAATAGATACTGTATCGAATGATGATACTAAAAGTGGAGCTCAGAAAGTAAAAAAACTTCAAATAGGAGTAAAAAAACGCGTTGAATGTGACAAAAAGTCGAAGAAAGGAGATGTGTTACATATGCATTACAAGGTTTGTTTCCATTTGGAAAAATAAGTATTTTTTTAAATTTTAGATTAATGGTGTTAAGGTCAAATGAAATGAATATGATAAATGTTTCCCCAGTTTGACTATCCCCCAGAGACGTGCCGCCTGGGTAGGCAAGGTAGGCAGTGCCTACCCATGAAGAAAAAATACCAATTTTTTAATTTCATTAAATGACATGTAATGCGCTGATTTGAAAATATAAAGGCATTAAACAGCGAATAGAGCAGAAAAAACCCCGGAAATGTTCATTTTTCTTCCTTAAAAAGCACCGACTACCGCTGCTTTTCAACCACTGTATCTATACTGTGCGTAGTATTAGGAAGTGCACGTGCCCCGCACTTTTCTCCCCTAATGTTCGAACAGCGGCAACGAAAGGCTGTCCGAAAAGTGCCTTTGCGGTTTCTTCTTTTCTCCGCCGAAACTTGACTACGTGATACGCAGAACTGTGCCTGCAGAGTCTGTGGCGTTTCTACGGTCAAGACGTCTTGATACCGTCTTTTGTACAGTACTGTTGAATGCTTACAGTTTGCTACCCCATTGTCGTGTTTTCTTTTTTATCAAATGCAGTAATTTTCAACTGTTTTAGGTTTTTTTTTTTTTTTTTATATCCCACTTTTTCGTACGATTAAGTTGAAACTGTATCCAATATGGAAATGAGATATATAAATTATATACATATATGCAGGCGAATATTCCTGCATATATCTATTTTATTTGTATTGTAAGTAAACATCTTTCATATGAATATTTTTTATTGCTTTTTACATTTTATGCGTTTTTAAAGATCTATATTATTCTACAAATCTTCGCATCTGCGTACCCTAGGCATTAATTGACGGCACGTGCCTGCTATCCCCCCACATTTTTAAAGCTTTAATGAGTTGAGTTGAGACTAATCCTCCAAATGTCTGACGAAGTCAGACAAGGACCATCAGACCATTGACCCGGAGGAAATCGAGGACAAGAAGAAGTGATTTAAGGATATTTTCTTTGCAAAGCCCTAGACAGTCCAGGATGTGCTCTGTGATTAAGTTTCATAATCAGACCACTAATGTATTGGTTGTGACACTTCGCTAGATTCACAGAATTTCTGTTGGACTATGACCCAGTCAGTTCATTATAAAAAAGAAAAATTATCTGCTAAAAAAGTATAATGAAAAAAAATCAAAGCATTTTCTTCACTCAGAAAGATTTTTTGTGAATATTTCCGTTGCTGGGTTTTGAAAATCAAATTATTGTATTTCAGGGTACATTAGAAGATGGAACAGAATTTGACAACAGTTATAAGCGTGGGGAGCCGTTGTCCTTTACATTAGGATCAGGTCAAGTTATACGAGGATGGGATCAAGGTTTATTAAAGTAAGTTTGAGCTTATCATAACTTTTTAAAAAGATTAAATAATTTTCCCATCAATTCTACAGCAAAGTACCATCAAAATTCGTAGAAAATTAAAAAATAATTTACCAAAATGAAAATGAGCTTTTGAGTATAGAAATGAGCAATGGTTCAAAAAAAAATTTAATTAGGGGAAAAGTGTCTATTTTGCTATCTTTCTGGACCGTCAGTTTGAGGGGTCAGAGAAGACAATTGTTGCCGCCTCCCTGACTTTGAGAAATCAATTGTATTTATTTATAACTGACCGACATAATTTTGTTCCTTTCCTGTAAAGTTTGCAATGAGTCTGTCTGCATTGCAATCTTTGCCATTTCACAGCAAATAGCTTAAGCCTTTCTTTGAAATTGTTTTCAAAGGTTGAAAGTAAGTAACAAATCTCCAAGGAGTAAAGAGCAGGGACGTCATTTCGAATTTTTTCAGGGGTGGGGGGCAAAGGGTGCATACACAATATAAAATTACCAAAAAGTGGCAAAAACCATGCCCACTTATATGCCAATGCATTGATTTCCCAAAGTCAGGGGGGGGGGCAAATGACCCCCCCCTGCCCCCCTAAATGACGGGCCTGGTAAAGAGTACAAATTGAAATGCAAAGCAGCATTACATGAATTTCTTGACTGAAATTCCATTAAATTATTGTCACGCATATTAAGTTTTGATTGAAACATCGAAGTAATTACTTTTTTGACCAAAACACCAAGATTGACTAAAATACTCTCACTGATATATGTTTTTTCTTGCTAGTTAGTTTGCTCACATCTATTTTTCACTATTTATAACGAGGGATAATCTAAAAAAATGAGCCTTAGTCAATCATCTAACAAAAGTGCAGCTATGTTTTGTATCATAATAATTATGGCATTCAATACAAGGTTTTTCAGTGAGTTGGTTTATACATAACTGCAAACTCTTGAATTTTGATGCCTTCTCTAAAATTCCCTAATGAATAAATACCTCCTGAATGTTTATTAAAACAATGAACATTGAAACAATCTCGAGACAATTCCGTTAAAAAGGATTTTTCAATGAATAGAATTTCAGGGAAAATCCTTATGATAAAACAATTACATTCACAGAAGGAAATATTTTCATACACCAGTATCAGTATTGAAATTGTATTTGTCCAAATAGGTTTTAAAACATGTATATTTCATTTTCCCTCTTTAAAATTTTTATTTTCCAAAAGATGATGTAAAAAAATTTCGGATTTTTCTCTGAATTTCCTAAATTTTTATCTATTGTGAGGAAAATTTATAATCTCTTTTAAAGAAAACAAAAATGTGCCTGTTGTAATATATTTTTTTTAAACCTAAAAAGTTAACGTTTTTCTACCTTCAAAAAAGAATTAGTAATCTAAAATTTTTCAAATTACTGGTCCTGTCAGATTTCCGAAAAATCTGAATTTTAGGTCCTATACCACTGAATTTAAGAAATCCTTCTTACATTTAATTTTTTACGGTTAAATCATTTCATGCAAAATCTCCTTAATTTTATGCTTAAGTCTCCCTAATTTTCAGTTTTTAATGTTGGTAGTTACGGTTGTATCCCAATATTTAATTGCATTGTGTATTCATACATTTAATTTTAAGATTGATAAGAAGGTATTGTAAATTTATCTACTTAGTCATGTTTTTCATACATGAAAATATTTTACGTTGAAAGTTAGTGTTAAACTATTTAATAATAATTATTGAATTTATGAACATTAATATACCCAATTGCATTTAGCATATAATGCATGGAGTACATTCTTTTTGCTACACAGATCTAAAAGAATTTTGGGAATTTGCAGTCGAACAATGCGCTGTATGTTATCAATTTATATACTGGTAGTTTCTAAGATCATAGCTTGTTTTTGCAGAATGTGTGAAGGTGAGAAAAGGAAATTAGTCATTCCTCCTGATTTGGGATATGGATCTGCTGGAGCTCCTCCAACTATTCCTGGTAATTAACTTTAAAATAATCTATTCAATCAAAACACGCATTATATACTTTCAACAAAACTTCATATCTTCAGCTGTAAAATATTTGTTGTTTTTTTTTTTAAATTAGGTGTTGTATATTCATTTTAATAGTGATATTGATAAAATTATAAATTAATAATATTAATAACAAAGCCTTAAATGTGTTTGATTATGAAAACTCTTATGAATGATTAATATTATTTTCTTTGTAATAAACTAAAATGTATGTATAAATTTTACAAAATATTCTGACATTTTGGATCCTATCATTTCTTAAGTACACTGTTTTAGTATACAGACTCATATGTGTCATAGAAAGCTTGAAACTATTTATTTGTGCATCACTTTTTTAAAGTTCAAACGGAAATCATAGTTTCTCTTTTAACTTAATGTCATTTGGAAAATATATATATGTTGGTCGTGACCATATTTGGCGCCACTGACCTTTTCTGAACCCTTTCCCTCTTGAGAAGCCTTTCGCAGCCTTAAATCTCCAACTTCCAATTTAAAAACCTGAAAGCTGAATCAGGCAGTCTTGGCATTGTGTTTCTATTCTACTTCGTCATTTGCAGTGAGACCTTATTTATTTTACTCTCTTCATTTTTTAAAAGAATACTAGCTGCCGGGGCAGCTAGATTAGCTTCCTGCGGCATGTTGATGCATAACGTCCCCCTTCTCTAACTTTTACCTCATTTTGAAGTTATATTATTTGATGTAATTTAATGTTCATTAGATTTCAAGACATACCACGCACGTGGCCCGGCGTTGTACAGGCACTTCGAGCCTTGAAAGTAGTGAGGAAAATTTCAAGAAACTACTTCCCGCCGAGGCGCCTTTGCGCCTTTTCTTTTTTCCTGCATCAAAAAATCATTTGAATTATTGAGATGTTGCACCGTCACTTCGCGCCTTCAAGATGGTGAGGAAAGTTTCAGTAAGTTCAGCTCGCTCAAAGGAAAGAAGGAGACATAGATACTCAGTTTTTTATATAAGTAGATGGCTTTTCAACTAATTTATATTTCAAAAAATTACAAGTAGCTAGCGATAAAAGCGGAGCAGGACATCTCCGCCGCAAATTTTATCGCCCTCTGCCCCGCATGGGACATCTCCGCCGCTACTCCTATCCCCCGTTTGCCTTGCACAGGACAAATCTGCCGTGCCATTTCCAAGGGTTAGAAAGGGTTTACTGCTTAAAATTTTCATTCTTGGTGACACATCTTCTTTTGGCGACAAAGACCTAATTAAAAAACGGAATTTATTCCAGGAATACTTAAGAGGGAAACCGTAAAGAAGTCAAAAAAAAAAGAAAAAAAAACACAATGCAGTGCAAATCAATTTAAACTTCGCCAATTTACTTCGCCAAATATTGCACTCTACCAGCTCAATCGGCGGATTTTTCCTGTCTTATAGAAATGACGGGGAGAAAAGCAGCGGAGATGTCTCATGGGGGAGGGGGGAGGAGATAGAGATAAATTTTGCGGCGAAATGTCCTACGTTGCGGCGGAGATGCCCTGTGCCCGTTAAAAGAACAACGTACGTGACCCGCTAGTGAGTTTCATGTTTGATTTAGTTAAACCTTCATTCTAAGTTCTCATTATTATTGTTATTACTGTTTCATCATGCAACCAATGAACGTTTTGCAACAATGGATTTCATATTTAAACATTTATTAGGCTTAATCGCTTTAAATTTGACTACTTATTAATTTATATCTTCGCTAATTAAAATCGTATAATTATATAAATTGAAACTAATAAAGCCTGAAAAATTACCTGTCTATCGGTACCTGGTTCGACTTTCAGTTCATTGGCGTTCAGGAGAAAGAAGCGTGACATAGATAGATAGAAAGAAAGATACTCAGTTTTTAATATAAGTAGATACTGTCGTCCCTGCTTAATCGGGTATTGGATAAATGAATACTCCGCTTATACGAATAAAATATCTCAGAACCAATGCCATAGACGTAATGTTAAAGATCCCTGCTTAATGGAATACCCCATGTAATCGAATAATATTTCTTGAAACTGACGGTATTCGTTTAAGCGGGGCCGACAGTATATTTCAAAGTTATATCTCCTTTAGCCAAATTCTGTTATCAAGAACACTGCTAAAGATATCATTCAAAAATTGAAAACTTTTATTTCTACTGTTAATGACATTGAAGCAACTATTCTTTGTGGGCCAAGCCCTTGTTCAGAATCTCATTCTATTCTGCTCTCCTTATCACCAGGGTATGCCAGTCGGTCACTATTAACGCTTTTAAATTCTTGTTTGGACAATCAACCTCCCTTAGTCTGTATTTTGCCTCTAACGCAGGTACTGTTAATGACCATACAAGTAAATACCAAGTAACTGGTTACAATATCCAGAGACTGCAGTTCCATCTTTATTGTGTATCATTAGTATATAGAAGAGCCACAACAAAGCTGGAGGTCATAAATCTCTCATTTATCTTCACTGGTTGTTAAATTTGAATCTAGCGCAACAGCAAGGTATTAGCAACATGATGCCATTTAGCCTCCTAAAGTTAACTACTGCTAGAGTAATAAGCAGTAAGTTACAACATATTAACAATGAAAATACCACTAACAGAACCCTCACTGAATGGACAATTAACAGCCTGAAAAGCCTGAAGATTCATTTCAAAGACCATACTAATTGCAGTTAAAACTTTCTGTGTGTGTGTGTGGACTTTTTTTTTTTTTTTGCTCCAGAAAAGGTTACTTGTTTTCTGCTGACTGTAATCTTTTTTTTTTTTTTTTTGTTTTTTGAAAATGTAATAACTAGTTTTAAACCTACTTTATATACTGCAACTATTTTCAGAGAACTTGAACAGTGTGGTATTAATCATCCCACACTTTCTTTGATTTTATTTATCTTGCAATGCAAATCACAAAAGATTCCAAATTATTCACTTTCCTTGCCGTTTAAAAAAAAGAAATGCTTGGCTGGGCTAAAAATAGCTTTTCTGTTCACGCTAATTTGTTCCACTTTGTACCGAAGTCTAACTGCCACTGTTTTGATGTTATATGTGCAAGGCGTAACGGTTTTTCTTTTGGAATGTTCGAGAACATTCTTTTTCAACTGTCATTGTTTTTCTTGCGTGGTAAATTTCTGGAATTTTTAGCAGTGGAGCTTGAGTTTTTGATGTGTGTGGACGCATCAAGTGTTCTTAACACTTGATGCAAAATGTCTCCCATAAAGTGCGAACATTGTTAATAAAATGGATACTACTTTTTCGATTATGTTTTGTTCTCGTGCTTCGTTTCTAATGGAATTAGTCACAATGGATTACTATGTTGATGTCAGCCCCGAGGAATCATGTGAGTACAAATTTTGCGATATTTTTACACACACACATCCACCACAACACCAAACAGCATTGTTTAAATCTAAGGCTTTTTCTGTCTTCAACCAGTGTTAACTAATCGCCTCTTCGTTTTCAAAAAACCTGTTTTTTTTTCTTTTCTTTTTTTGTACCATCCTTTTTAATTGTCTGTATGGTTTGTTAGAAGAGTAAAGTCACAGAAAATTAATGGAATGTCTAAATCTTAAAAATTAAACTTGGCCACAAGTGGTCAAGTTATTACATACTGAAAAAAGAAAAATATTGTTATATTAATAAGGAAACATAAAATGTTTTATATGTATTAGTAAAGGCTATATATACCCTGTAGCTTAGAGTCTTACTAATGTAAGTCTGAAAATTAACATCTTCAGGTTATTACTGCATTATTTGTAGATTTTGTTTTGTACCTTGCAATATAAATGTTGTTTAAAAAAAAAAATCTAAAATTATTTAGCAGTATTATAAAAATGCACTTTCCATCCTTTGTATCTACCAGATAAATGTTTTTCCTCTGCAAAGTAGTGTTTAAATGACTTGCATTAGTCTGGCTTTGAGGAACAGTACTAAGCAGTACATTTCATTCCGTCTACATAACATTGAAGGCAGTTGTGAAAAGAATGAAATGTTTTGCTTCACCTTTACATGGTTTCCAGAGCTGAATGTAATAAATTATATCACTTTTAAAAATTTGTGTTGCTGATACTTGTTAAGATCACAAGAAGCAAAGATTGTCTGGGGGATATCTACACAAAAGGCAATGAGCATCAAATATCCCGCCCCTCCCCCCCCCCCCCCTGAAGTTGTAATCCTATACTATAATACGAGAGATGTTTGTAATGTCGAAAATCGCCCCAGAATAAATAAACTCCGGTAAACTTGGGGGTCTGGGGTTTTTGGCCACGGAGAATCGATTGGCGTCGGTTTTGAAGCGCTACGGTCGAAAAGTTCGGAGTTACAGATAGGATTCATTAAATGTTTGAGAAGATTTCTTACTACGCCATTTTCTTTATGATTTCTCTTATTGTTACCGTTTCATAGCAACCGCGTGCTAACAATGGATTTCATATTTAATCCCATCAGCGTAAATTTATGTTTTTATGGTATTTGGCAAATAATTTTTGGCAACATGTTAGAATTGTTATTGCTTTTGAAATTTAAAAGAGATCGATCAAAATAAAGTTAGAATTGGGTATGGGCAGCGGTAGAGCCGCTATATAAACAGGCCGACGCATCAAGCTTAAGTTTCACCACTTTGGATCCAACTCATAAACTTTCACTTTCATTTTTTATTGTTGAGGAAGTAGGGTTACCAGAGTAAAGTTTCGGGACATTGCCAAGCTTTGTTAAATTTACGTAAAAAGTTACCAAAAAGCGATAACTGGCCAGAAAAGACAATCTTCACACACGCGCTGGATCCAAAGTGGTGATTTTGATGCGTCGGCTCGTCTATATAGGGGCCTAAGGCCGCGGTTGTCCAATCGGTTAGTCGTCACACTCGTAACCGGAGGGTCTCGGGTCGATCATTTAGCCGCCGATCAAAGATCCACCGTCTTCATTAATGGTTGCTGGGGGACGTAAAAAATGTTCGTGGTCACAAAATCCTCCAAGTGAAACGAAACCTCTGGGGGTGCTGGGCCAAGGGTTTGCTCGGCCCTTGGGCCAGGTTTAAAAATGAGCAGAGCGTTCTTCAGGGCACCATCCCGGTTAAAAAGCGAGTTGTGGTATGAACGGGGGGGGGGGGGGGGGGAACCTGGAGTGTGAAGTGAAGTGAAAGTCAAAACCAACTGGAACCAAATGCGTACTGGAGAACAGAGGCTCTGCATCCATTCGCATCAAATCCTCCCGCGCCTTCGGCGCCAAATGAAATGAAATTAAGTGTGATTTTACGGTGAGCATGGATTAAATAAGGTTGTGTTTTTTAAAATAAATTACGGCTGTTTTGAATGCGTAATTGCAACCAAAGGTTCAAAAATGCTTTTCAAGTTCATCTAAATAAGTACTTCGCACTTTAGAAAAAACCACGAGTTTACAAACCTCTTTTTTTTTTAACCGAGCGGGCTCGGTCCCCTGGTACACGTTAGGGGTAATACGAGGAATGGTTGCCAAGTCAAAAATCGCCCCAGAATTAATTAACTCCGGTAAACTTGGGGGTCTGGGGTTTTTGGTCACGAGGAATCACAGGGTTTGGTTTTTCTAAATAAATTTGTCAAAAATATTGAACTTCAACACACTTCAATCTTTACACTGCTCACTTTGTACCATTTCTTTAATTGTATAGTTTTTTTTATTATCACTTACATTTTATTTTCTATGACTTTTCAAACTTAATCTTTGTATAGAATAATTCCCTTTCCGAAACTTTGTTTAGAATAGTTTACAATGGTGCACTTTAACCGGTTATCTTTTCACCAATGGTTTCACAAATTTTCTTATGGCATATGATGTTTTGATAAATCACAATTGAAAATTTAAATCTTCGAGTTAGCTTCGACACCTGTTTTCCTCGAGCGGAGCTCGGTCACCCGCTGGTTGTTATAATGTAAAAAATCTGGTATGGACCCCTTACTACTTCCTTTTACGTGTAAATTTCTTAGTAGTTGCCTTAAGTGTTAAAAAAAGTGCTTGGAGTGAGCAAGGTGAGCATTCAAATATTTACTCCCCTAATCTACCACGAAACAATGCAAAAAATATTTTACAATGGTTATTTTTCTAAATATTGCTGATTTTAATATCATTTAGTGAATTTTTCGCAAAATATCGCCAATAGCGCCAAGTTGAACCCAAATTCAAAAAATAATTTTTTCGCCAAATTTGTAGCCAATTTGGCGATATGTCGCCAAACACTTGGCGACCAAAAGCTTGGCGACATGTCGCCAAGTGGTGGCGCCAATTCATATCACTTGAGTCTGTATTGAAATTAACATTGATTTACCCCAAAAAAGGGGTAAAAGATCCCTTTGGGAACATTCGAATGCAATCACAAGGGGAGGTGCGCAACTAGACCCCCCTCAGAGCCTACATACCAAGCTAGAAGTTTCTACGGCATATAGTTTTTGAGTTATGCGAGCCACATCCGCACATACGTACATACAGACGTCACGAGAAAACTCGTCGTAATTCACTCGGGGGTGGTCGAAATTGATTTTTCGGCTGTTTGTATGTTGTTAGGTACATATGCACGTGCTGACAGGTCGAAAAAACTACGCGACATTCATTCAGGGGTGAGCAAAGTCAAAATTTAGACTGAAATTTGAATGAAATTTTTTTCGTGATCACAATACTTCCTTTACTACGTAAAAGGAAGTAAAAAAGGGATTTCATGTTGCGTGTCCCCTTTTTCTTGCTCTCCTGTAGAAAAGACTTTAAAGTAATTAGCCTTCCCTTTCATCTTTGTAAAAACCAGAATTTTTAGTTAGGGTTTCCTGACATTTTGAATGTATGAATTCATTAAATTCTTAAACATTGAAGTTTTTCAAGTTCAGTTCTTTGTCGTTAATTTTGTACAGCTTAGCGTTATGTAACAAAGTTCATCCATTTAAAAATTAGTGATGTTTGCTGCAAGTTTATGTTTTTAAGAATACAGTCAAACCTTGTGATTCAAACATGCTTAAAACAAATTACTGCTAAGACAAACTACATTTGCAATTCTCAACCTAGTGTTTGTTTTAAATTGTTATTCTTATAAGACTAACTATAGTTAAAACAAATTGATTTCTAATATTTCTTTGAGAATGTTTTAATGATATTGGACTCTCTTTCTTGTTCCATTGTTCCTTTGTAAATGTAGTCTGTCTGAACATGACTTTAATTTAAAATAAATAAATAAAGTTACATAATAATATTGCCAATTTTTTGATGGGAAACAGGTAAATTTTATGTCTATAAATAAAACTGACTATTTTGGCACTTTGAAAAAATTAATTCTGCTTTTTTTTTTTTTCTTTTTTTTAACTATCATTGACTTTTTCTTGCATTCATTTACTTTTATTTTTTTTTTTTCTGTTTTAAAATATTTTTTTAATTTATATGATTATATTTTTTGGAGTATGCTTTTGTGTGGCTGTTTCTTCTACTTGTCTTACATTATTTTAATGCTTGCTTTATTTTTAATTGTGAATTCTAGCCGGAATATTATTCATCATGCTTTAATGAGTTGTTCTTTTTTTTTTTTAGGTGATGCTACTTTAGTGTTTGAAGTGGAACTTGTAAGAATCGAAAGAAAATCGGAACTTTGATGATGATATTTTTTTATTATAGCTGTTCTCATGAAAACTTATTGCATAGTTATTTTTATCTTTTTACTTCAAATTAACAAAATCACTTTTCACTTAAAAAATATTGAAGCTGCTAGCATACTTGCTCTGGATTTCATATTTGCTAAAACAAAATGTTTACTTTATTAAATCAAACTGGGCTTGAAAATAAATTGAAAATACATGCATAGAATATAATTAAATTTATAATTATTTTGTATTTGACTGTTTGTGATATATTTTTAGAATTAACTTTACATGAAATCTAGTTTCTTCAATTAGGTGTGTATTACTTTTTATCAAATACCCATTTTAAAAAAGAACAAAATCATGTAGTTGTCAACACACCGAAGAAATTTGGCAGTCTTGCATTCTAAGATAATTTTCAAAACTTCAAAAGAAAACAAAAAATATGTTAACATTCCTTTAATTTTCCTTTTTAAAAAAAAAAAAATCCTTGTGTCATCGTATGTGCGTATTGCTGATCAAATTTATTGCCATTGCAAAATATTTACTTAGTTTTCAAATAATATTTTGATTTCTTGAAAACTCTTTATTTTTCAGAAATAAATGTATCAGATTGGTTGTTTTGAGGGAGTTTTGACTACTATTTTGGACAAATACTACTTTCTCAATACTCTGCAACTTTTGACTGTTCTCTTTCTTATAATTCTTTTTCACAAATAATATGCATTTTGAAGGACAAGAGATGCAAATAAAAAGCTATCAATATCATAAAATAATATCAATGACATTTCATTTTCTTGACGTAAAAAGTTACCAATGTCTTCATAATACAATTAAATTTATTAGATATATACATCAGTTGGGTAATTGGGATCATACATTTATGTCTTTCAAACAAAACAAAAGCTTTTTTTATTATTATTATTTAGCCCTGATTCGTGTAATTATTTAATTGCTACTTTTCTATTTGATTTTAAGTGCAACTTTTGAAATCTTTTTGTAAAAATGACAAGAAATAGTTTTGCTTCTAAAATTTTAATCATTTTTTAAAGTGGAAACAAATTTTTCTCAATATTATGTACAGCATTCTTTTTTTAACCCATCGGCGGTTCGGCAGTTCCAGAATTACATGCTAAATGGACATGATAAGACGTCCAAAACCATCAGAGGGTTAAATCTCTCCTATTTTTTAGAAGCAATCTTCAAAGCCTATATTCTTTCTTATAACCTATATTTTTATATTTTCTTTTTATATCATCTATCTAAAGGAAAATTTTATTCTTCAAAATGATTTTAAATACTTAAAAAAAATGTAGACATTTGTACAGTTTTCAGGAGTTCAAAAAATAAATGAAATAAGTAAAGCAATTAAAGGGCTGCAGAGGAGACTGATCAACGTACATTTTCTGCCAAACTCAAGTTGCCATGGGAACAAGCAGATTAATACAGACAGTGATTAACTGTAATCTCATTCTGGCTGAAATGATCATAGTTTGAGTCATATCAGGTAAAAATGGGTCTCTATTCTGCTGTGCTAATTGAAAGTCATATCTGCACTCAAGTTCAAACTGAGAAAAAAAGCAAAGAGTTGTTTCTAAAAGTTTTATGATTCCATATACATCTATATGAATCAAGTTTGTTCTAAACTGTTTTGACTCAACAAAGAGGTGAATTTAATGACTCCGAATTGTGTTCTGCTTTTGATGATTTGATTCATTCAAGTGGTTGATTCAATTAACTGGCGTCCACTGTATAGTTAAAGCTGGTAATTTTAATTAGCCACTTTATTGAATCAAAACTTAAGAACAAATGTGGTTCACATAGGCGGCCGCCACTGTACTTGATTCGGATGCAACTTTTTCAGAATATTTTTTAAATTATTTCCAATTGACAAATGACTATACAAACATTGCTTTTTGGAAAAAAATTTTCAAAGAACTAGCTGGTTACAGTAACTCAATTTTGATTAAATTTGCAGATACATCTGCGCTTAGCACAGCAATATTGATTTCACATTATAAAAACTGAAACTTTTTCTGTTTTGGACTATGACCTTTCTTTTTTTTGTGGCCCTTTAATTTTTAAGAATTTGCATACATATGATAGCGAATTCACTCCAATTGCAACAGTAACAAAATTAATATGATGCTGTTGACAGTTACTACACATCAATTCAGTTACAAAGCTTTATTTGCTTCAAATGATGTCATAGTACAATCAACAAATAAAAGTCGTCTGGATGAAAATACTTTTTGGTGATGGCATAAAAGATTTCAATCTCGTAAAAGATTGGCAACACAAAGTCACATCAGTTAAATTATGTAAAGCTAGTGATGTTGGCAATGATGATTTTACAGCTAACTAAAGATGTAATAACTAATAATGTTACAACTTTTTCTGTTACAATTACTATGAATCCATCTTAAAACTTGAAAGTGAAATTTGTGGGCCTTAATTTTAACCTTGTTTATAATTTTGCAATAAAATGTATTTATTCATTAAGGTGGTGTTTCATTGCTCTTCAAGTTACATACTTTGATGCTGGTCTTTTTCTGAAAGACAACTATTGCCGACTACTTAAAAAAATATCAATATTTAACATGAATTCTGCACCAAAAAAAAAAATTGCAGAAATGAACAAATAGAAAAGTCACTGTTCTATATTTAAGTGTAACAACTTTTCTGTACTTGAATAAAAAATTATTAGTGTAACATATCTTTTTAATTTTTAGGCAGTTTTACTAGGTATTTTTATGCTTCGTTTAATGAATTTAGAACATGATACAGGCTCTACATACAATTTGAAAATTTTCCTGATTATTTTCGATTTAGAGAAAAAATCGTGGGGATTGCACCGTCCGTTCGCACCTTCCCTGGGTGCGTCACTGGCAGCGTGTATGAACTCTAATTAGTGTTGACAAGATACTATGATAAAGATCAGAAACCAAGAACTTGGGAATAATGTGTATTAGTCAGATTTTTGGGCTTGTTAGTGAGACTGAACCGAAGAAAATTGGAAGGAGGTATATAGGTTTTTTTGAAATTGGTGTTAAAAAATAGCAATTTTTAGCAACGTGAAAAGGAATGAAAGTTGGAGCTCCTTCCCGATTTTATTTAGTGGAAGTAAAATTTTGATTGTCTTGAGGACATTGCGATCTAGGGTCCTCCCTGAATTTTTCCGAAATTGTGCTTTTAAAAATTTAATTTTTGGTGATTATAGGAAATGTTCTAGGGCTTTCTCACAAAACTTTTTGAAGTTGAAATTTAAAAATCACAATTCTTGACTAAATTCGAAGACGTTGGGGAAATGGGAAAGGTTTAGCTGCAACGATTTAACGGCGCCCCCAATCCATCTATTTGTGGAGGGGAACTGCTCTTAAGAGTCTTATACTCCCAGATTGAGTCAATTTGCTTATTCAATAATTAGGCTATGAAAAAAACATAATAATGAAAAGAGTTTTTCTTGCTATCGAACTTTATTTTCCAGCATAGAGAAGATTTTGTTCATGCCTTGAGTCCCTTTCAACCATAAAATCAACCATTGTTCTAAACTTCGAAACCTCCCCCAACTTCTTTGAAATGTGTTACTGGTAGACAGGACCCAACTAAGATATTAGAGGACCTTAGGTCAAATACTTTTTCGAGACCGTCTGTTGCCAAATCAACACAAACGCTCACGTCACGACGAACCAGGTTGACCTGACCTACCTCAGGCGTTCAAGTATTCTCTCAAATTACGCTTTGGATCTCAAAGCACTCCACACATTACGTAAGAAGAAAAAGGAGAAAATCATAATTGTCTTTTTTTTTTTCTCAAATAGTAGTCCAGAGCTTAAACAAGTTCAGTCATTTGGGAGCTCCCACAAATTGGTAAATCAAGGCCATATAGTTTACTCAGCCTTTTCGGTAATCAGGTCCTGCTAATAGAATCCGAACTAAAACCAATTTTTTCTCTTTAAAGCTCGAATAGTTGTATCTGCGATGATAATTTTCCAAATGCTGACAAAACACTTTTTTTTTTTTTTTTGGACTAACGCATCTGTACCCTTATCGGTTTCTGTCAACTATTCTTACTTTGAAATATAGGAACTTACTATAGTACAGCAGATATGTGACCGAATTGTGCCTTTAATGATAGAAACATAAAACTTGGCACACCTATAATACACATTAAAAGATTTAATTCTGGACACGCGGCCATCTGAGATTTCGTCTATTGGAGTAATGACAACCGTCAAACTGCTAAATTTTCGTATTTTTTTCGAATTTTCCCCATTTTGACCATGAAAGATGAAAGAGCACGTTTTTGACAAACATAATATTTTACACATTTAAACTATATTAAATTTGCTACAAGTTGATACCAAAATGGACTTGCTAGCTATATTAGTTTTTGAGATACAGCTTCTCAAAGTTTCACAAATTCTCCAAATTTGAACATTTTTAGTTCATTTCCTTGTTTTATCATACTATATGCAAATGTCTTTATACTCGTATCTTCAATAACCTGCATTGTATAAGTAGTGAAGTAAACATTTATTGAGTTTAACATTTTGAAGAGGGTGGGTAAAGAGTAAAGGTTTTGAGTGAGGGGGAGGTTCCGGTTCACAACCAAAGAACTGGTATCCAAAAGACAGAGATGATATTGAAATCCAAACCTTCATCTGAATATCTTTAGAGTTCCTTCAAACCTTTTTAAGTCAGGTTAAATGACAACTGTTAAAACTATACAGAGTTATTGTTGTTTCATGCATAAAGAATGTGCTCCTCATAATTACTCGTATAAACTGATGTTTGTGAAAATTGCAACACCATGAAAGACTTACGCGAATGGGCTGAAATTTTCAGCAAATGCAAAGTAGGGTATGATATGTAAATTATTAGAATTTTAGACGCGTAGCGCATGCGTACGCTGAGCAGCGCCCTCTGAACGCCGGATTTATCTGGATAAAGACGGCTGCAGCAAGGCGTGTACAGTTATAGGTGGTTATCTGCTTGTGATAAACGTCAGATCGGACGTTGCTTATGCCTCTTCGACGAAAAAGAGCGAGGTTTCAACAACTTACGGAGTTTGAACGGGGGAGGATCATCGGTCTTCGTGAAGCTGGATTGTGAAGTAGCCGCTCGTGTGCAGCGTAACAGCAGCACAGTGATGCGCGTTTGGGAGCAGTGGACGAACGAGTGTCGGACAACTCGGAAATCCGGGAGTGGACCCCGAAAAGTGACGTCAGCGCGCGATGATAGACACCTGATCCGCATGGTACTGACGGACCGTACAGCTTCTTCCAGACAACTGGCAGCACAGTGGTCAACAGCTACAGGTGTTTCAATGTGTGCTTCATCAATTCGTAGACGTCTACTGCAGCTTGGACTGCGCGCAAGGACTCCTTTATAATACACGTTCCCGCTCACGCTAAACCATCGCCGCCTGCGGCTACAATGGGCCAGTCAGCATAAGGACTGGCGTGCTGATTGGCAGTATGTTGTGTTTACTGACGAATCCCGCTTTAATTTGTGGCACTATGATGGCCGTATTCGCGTCCGACGCTATGCCGGTGAACGCCACCTTCCAGAGTGCATTATCGAACGTCACAGTGAACGAACACCTGGAGTCATGATCTGGGGTGCCATATCATATCGCGGACGATTTCAATTGCTACGAATTGTGCGTAGCCTGAACAGCAACCGGGGCATCAGTGAAGTTCTACAGCCCCAAGCTGTCCCCTTCCTTCAAGGCTTTCCTGGCGCTGTATTTCAGTAGGATAATGCCCACCCTCAGGTCGCTAGGACAGTTCAATCCTTCCTTGCATCGCAGCAAGTACAGCTTCTTCCCTGGACAGCGTATTCCCCGGATATGTCGCCGATTGAACGTGTATGGGATTTCGTTGGTCGGCGTCTCGTTCGTGATCCTCGTCTTGTTGCTTCTGCAGACGAACTTTGGGTACGCATACAAACAGTATAGGATGCTCTTAATCAGACAGACATTAAAAATTTGTTTGACTCCATGCCACGTCGCGTAGCAGCACTTTTTTCAGCGCATGCTGTTTACTGATAGGCAAAATACTAATTTCAATATTTTTTAATTATTTGTTGGCTTTCAGAGTTTAATCATTTATTTTTACCATTATCACTCAGCTGTGTATTAAATTTCATTCAATTATGACGATTCCTTCATGGTGTTGCAATTTTCACACACATGAGTTTATATTTGTTATCTTTATTTAAATTTGTAAGCTTCTACTATTGAAGACAAAATTCCATCAATTTTGGTCACATATCTGTTGCGCATTTTGGACGATTAAAAAAGAACTATAAAGCGCACTCTAGCGGTAAAAGTTAAAATCCGTTTAAAATACACAATGCAATAGAACTTTAAAAGAAAAGGATATTAAATTCCAAGATTTTTTTTTGTAACGTACGCTATTAACCTTGTGAATATCGAAACAAAGAAGCACATAAAATATATTCAGAGGCCACCATTTCGAACGTCCGCCATTAGGGAAATATTTGAAATCTCATATGGCCGCGTATCCAAAATGACTCGTAATTATACATAGTATATGCACACCAAGTTATATGCTTCTATCATTAAAGGCACAATTCCCCCCTTTTTTGTCATATATATGCTGCACTACTATACTTATTCGGTTACTTTAAAATAGGCGTATCAATTTTAGAAATTTTGCATCGTCTCCATGGAAACCGCACGAAAGACAAGTTTCACTCTTTTTTTATACACTGCTGTTGAGGCATTTCATTTATTTTATGCTTATCGAAATTAGGCTTACGCTTTTATTTATGTCCTCGTATCTCAGTTATTTCTAAACGTTTTCTAACAAATCTAGTGCTAAATAGTTTGTTTTAGCAAGTTCTGCCATCATGAGTATCCGTTACATAAATACTTCAAAAAGTATCATATTAACGTTGATTGAATAATAGTTTACACACAAAACAATTTATTTCAATCGTTTGCATTTAACCATTGTTACTAAAGCTAAGTGGGAGAATAGTCCATAGCGCCTTAACTACGACAACCATCAGGAGTAAGGCCCCTATATATACGAGCCGGCGCATCAAGATTAAGTTTCACCACTTTGGATCCAGCGCGTGTTTGTGTGTTTGAGTGGTTGTCTTTTCTGGCCAGTAATCGCGTTTTGGTAATTTTTCACTGTGAGCAATTATTAACGGCACGTGGATTTGGCAAAGCTTAGCAATGTGCCAAAACTTTTTTCTGGTAACCCTACTCCGCAACAATGAAAAATTGAAAGTAAAAGTTAAGGAATTGGATCCAAAGTGGTGAAACTTAATCTTGATGCGTCGGCCTGTCTATATAGCGGCTCTAATCAGGAGAAATTTCACTTCCGGCTGCCTCCTCTGGTTACACAGGGTATAAGTATTTAGGAGGCGTTGGTCTAAGCTTGAAAAATAAGAGACTTTTTTGTCACAGCTTCTATCTAATACAACAACATTTGAACGATCGACTATACGTATTGTAGGTTACACATCATCTAAAAAAGAAAAACCATGGACTCACGGAAGCTGTCGTCTAAAGTTACTCAAATGGAGTTATTACCAAACATCGGCTTCTCTAACGTCGGCATAAGAATGAAAACTAACGCTTTCATGCAGCCCCATTTCATTGAAAACGTCACGCAAAGCATTTTGAATGCAACAAAAATTGAATCAACTTCGGTTTTAATTGGCGGTGATGGAAGGTCGGGTGTGAAACCTGCTATCGAAAGACTTTTGCTAGTACTATCTGGAAACAACGTAAGTACTATTCATAAACCCTGATTTTTCGAATTCCAAAGTTGGGTTAAGTTGATTTATTGAGCGATTCTCGAATGGGGGACGAGAAAATTTGGGTAGTTCGGAGTTTGGCAACATTTATTAATTGGCGTGAAATTTTTGGCACTAATGCCTGTTTGAGGAATATTTATCTTTGTTTACCAGAATAAAATTATTCAAGCCAAAAATTTGATGACCATGCCAAACACCCAACTATCGAAATATCATCCAGCATCTCTCACGCGGTTGGACACGTCAGGTGACGAATTCGGCTTTGAATTGATTTCGGATCTTGATAGTGACATGAATCTAGTGACATTTAAAAGACATATTTTGAAATGAATTATTTATAAATAGTTTTAAATAAAAAGTGAAATAAATCTTCCATTTCAGTCAAGGAGTTCAATGACCTTCTTATGCTTAGTGCTACTCTGAAAAATTCTATGTAACTGTACTATCTCAAATATTACGTTGTTCGGGTATTAAATATTTGATATTGGCAAAATCCTACATGCATCCACATCCACGTGTATCACGTTTATCCAGAATCAAAATTCCTCTTTAGAATGAAATGCAAAACATTCTGAAAAAATAATTCCACCAATAAATGAGGTATGCTCGATGCTCCTCTAAAATGTGATTTTTACTGCAGCGGAAGTCTAAGTAATGGTGGGCTCCAGCTTTTCAAACATCCATAAAAATTTTCTTTTTATATTTTAATTTCTAACTCTTTCTTACACATTTTCATATTAGTCATGCAACACAGCTTTTTAACGTCATGCACTGTACACTAACCAATTAACGGCGGCCCGTGCTCTATCAACTTGTAAGATTCAAAAACCAACTTAAAAGGCTAAAAAAGTTACGCTTTTTAATACAATAAATGCATTATCTATTGAGATATTCTACTGTAGATTTTTTTGTTATGGTAAACCTAGAACCGCTATATAGACAGGCCAACCGCATCAAGATTAAGTTTCGCCACTTTGGATCCAATTCCTTAACTTTTACTTTCAAATTTTCATTGTTGCGGAGTAGGGTTACCAGAAAAAAGTTTTGGCACATTGCTAAGCTTTGCCAAATCCACGTGCCGCTAATAATAGCTCACAGTGAAAAATTACCAAAACGCGATTACTGGCCAGAAAAGACAACCACTCAAACACACAAACACGCGCTGGATCCAAAGTGGTGAAACTTAATCTTGATGCGCCGGCTCGTATATATAGGGGCCTTAGGCAAACCTAACCTAATAGCGTTGTAATGTTAAGATTAGAATCTACCTTCACTATGCTGCCATCTTAGTTTTGCACCAAGTATAAATATGACTCCTGAAAATCGGGGATTCATGTATTGACGAAATAACACCTCAGTAACTATAAGTACGTCAGACGGTATGAGAAAACAATGTTTGAGGAAATAACACTTGATTTCTTTTTAACCGACTTCAACAAAGGAGGAGGTTATACAATTCGTCGGAGAATATTTTTTTTTTTTTTTTGCATGTTATAAGATTACTCGAAGATGCCTGGACCGATTTCAAAAATTCTTTTTTTGTTAGAAAGATCTTTCTTTCCGATTGGTCCCATCCTCTCGTGGTCCGAGTTCGATAACGGGAACCTGCAGAAATCTTTTGAAAAAGAAATCGGGATCACAGTAATCGTAATAATGACCATTTTGAACGCCAGGCTTCTCTGGATTGCATAATGAAATTCATTTCTATGATCTTTTTGAAAATTTTAAACCGAGTATCTTTCTAGGTCCTTCTTTTTTCTCCTGAACTCTAACGAACTGAAAGTCGTACCAGGTACTAATTGATTCGTAATATTTCAGGTTTTATTAGTCTTAATTTACATACGGTTTGATAAAGGAATTCTGAAGAAAGTGAGGAAAATCTCCAAATTTTTGTTCAAATTTAAAGCGATTTGAACCTAAATGATTAAATATAAAATCCATTGTTACAGAACGTGATTGATATGAAACAGTTATTATAATACTAGTTACGGATTCCGGGCTGTTGTGCCGTGGTCTGGATGACTTTAATCCATACGTTTCAATCGCAACTGCGGCGATCATCTTCAGGACTGAAGATGATCGCCGCAGTTGCGATTGAAACGTATGGATTAAAGTCATCCAGACCACAGCACAACAGCCCGGAATCCGTAACTAGTATTTACTCCGGCCGTGAAAGCCTTCATTCTTACAGTTATTATAATGATCATGAACATTTTGAATGAAGGCTTAACTGAAACAAACATGAAACTCATTAGCGGGCCACGTATGTAATATGTCGTGAAATTTTATGAGCTGCGAGAATCTAGTGTTTTGAAATATAAATTAGTTGAAAAGCCGTTAATATTTAGCCTTTGATTAAACTAGTACACAAATAAATACCAGAGAATAACAAGGATTATTTTTTAGTGTCAATCGTTTAAAATTTTAGACGCGTTGATACTTTCTTTCTTTTTTTTTTTCTTACATAGTTTATTTTATGAAGCATTTACTTAAGAAAATTAGGTGAAATTTTACAATGGAAACATTACCTTTTTTCATATGCATGTAAACTAATAAACTTTATTTAAACGTAATTACTTTAAACAACTCGTAAAACATCGAAAATACATAACACTGACTTAGAAACACACAACATAACCTTGAAAACCAATTTTCTTAATATCCGTCTCGCGTCGTTCAAATCATGAAGTCCTCATTCCATCAATAACTGTTGCCATTAACAAAAAACATTGTTTACATTCGGCCATCCTAAAAATATGGTCGTCCACGACCTAGAGTACATAGTCTTGTAAATAACTAGGCAACTTTGTTGATCTTGGCGTACGAGATGTATATGATTCATCTTGCTCAGGCTGTGCTGTCTCGCCGATACCATGAAAGTGGGAGATGGGTTCATCATATTGTGATTCGTCGTCTAAATAGCTGCATGTCACATTATCTAGTGTCTTATCTTCCTCGCTAACAATGTGAAATAGTTTAATTTGTGAAGCATGTGCTGTAGTCGTATGAGGTCGCCTTTTGCGTCCTTGCCCTTGCGTTCGGAAGTCCGCAACTTGATACACATCCGACGGTAAGAGTTTAATGATTACGAAAGGACCGCGATATTTGGCTTGAGTTTTTGTGCTAGTCCCAGTAAACTCTGGGGCTCGTTTGAGTACAACCACATCGCCGACTGAGTACTTATAAGCTTCACAATGACGCTTGTCAAAATCATGTTTCATTCTCATCTGAGCTTTCAAAATGTTTTCACGGGCTTCTTCTCGAAGTGTCTCGGGTCGTGAATATTCTTCGGAATCAGGCAGTAATTCTTTGGGAAAATCTCCAAGCTTCACAGGTTTAAAACCATATAACAGTTCAAAAGGTGGTTTACCTGTCGATTTGCTTGGGGTCCAGTTTATACATCGTTGAATATCGGATAGTGTTTTGTCCCAATCTTTGTGAGAATCCTTAACAACATTGGAAGATATCATTGGGATAAGAACGCGATTTATTCTCTCGACTTGACCGTTTGCTTGAGGTCTTTGGGTGCAGTTGAATGTATGTTTTATTCCATACTTCGAGCAAAACTCATCAAAACCTTCCGATTTGAAGCAGGGTGCACGATCAGTTACCACACGATTAGGACTTCCAAAATCATTGATAAATTCTTCAAAGTGTTTTAATGCACATTTAGTTGAGCAACTCGAACAAGGACGCAAACGAACAAATTTTGTCAAGTTATCAACAAACACCAGGAGTTCGTTATTGCGATTTGAGCTTAAAACGAATGGGCCCAAAAAATCTACATGAATAATATCAAATGGCCGTTTGCCTGGTGGGATAGGGTTTAATTTTCCTTGAACTTTTCCTGATGGAATTTTCGTAAAAGCACATGTTACGCATTGTTGTATGTGTTGTTTGATGTAGCTGCTCATGCGGGGGAACCAAAATTGTTGAGATATTAAAGCGACAACTTTATCAACTCCAAAATGACCAGTAAAATCATGAAATCGTACGGCAAGATATTTTCGCATGGACTTGGGCATTACGAATTGTTTTCTTTTCTTCCCATTAACATCCTGAACATGGTATAAAATACCGTTGATAAGTTCAAATTTGGTATCAAGATTCTTTTTCTTGTTAAGTTTAGGGTTCTTCAACTTTTCAATGATAACTTGCAGCTCATCATCCTGTGTCTGTATCAGGGCTACTTTATCCTCTTCGGCAGCAATATATAACACTCTAGGCTCCAACTGATTATCTCTCCCTTTGTCTTGCATGTCCTGATTTTCATCACCAACATTTTCAATTGGAGCACGACTTAAAGCATCCACGTGTGACATTTGAGATCCAGGCTTTTGCTTTACTACATAGTCAAATTCGCTCAATTGCTCAATCCATCTAGCAAGTTGTGGTTTTATATTTCTTTGACTGTTCAAATAAGTTACTGCGGAACAATCAGTAACAAGTGTAAATCTGAGACCAAGAAGCAATGGTCGAAGTCTAGTAACGGACCAAACTACAGCTAATAATTCTAATCTGCTAGAGTGATACTTTTCTTCGTCTGTAGTTGTTCTCCGACTAACACAGTAAACAAGTCGCAACAAATTATTTTCATCCCGTTGCAGTAACATACCCGCCAATCCCAAAGAACTTGCGTCAGTATGAAGTTCAGTTTCATGACGTGGATCAAATAATTTCAAAACTGGTTTCGATGTTAATGTGCTACGAAGTTGCTCAAATGCTTCTTGGTGCTTAGAATTCCAGCGAAATGATTGACCGTTCTTCAATAATAGGGTAAGTGGGGCTGAAATGGAAGCATATCTTTTAATGAATCGTCGAAAGAAGCCAGTCAGTCCTAAAAATCGGCGCACTTCCTCCTTACTCGTTGGTACAGGAAATTCGGAGATTGCTGAGAGTTTTCTCGGTCCAGGGCGAATACCCTCTTTGCTCACAACAAATCCCAAGTACTCAACTTCAGACATTCCGAACTCACACTTAGATAATTTTAAGGTTAATCCTGCATTACTTAAACGCTTAAGCACTTCTCGCAGTTTAATCATCATGGTTTCAAAATCTAAGCATCCGAAAAAAATGTCATCCACAAAACATGATACACCATTCCATAATAAATCGCCCAAAGCTAGCGACATACAGCGTTGAAACACGGAAGGTCCATTTGCTAAACCGAAAAACATGCGAGTTGGTTCGAAATGTCCGTCAGGAGTCGTAAATGCTGCTTTCCTAGAGGATTCATTGTCCATAGGGATCTGATTAAATCCCTGGCAAGCGTCAAGTATACAAAATAAATTGTAACCAGATAGTTGGTCGAGCAAATCATCAAGGCATGGTAAAGGAAATTTATCTTTGACAGTTTGAGAATTTAATTGCCTATAATCGATTACCATTCGATACTCGCCTGTTTTTTTCTTCACTAGTAAAACTGGACTACTATATTCAGATGAACTGTCTCTAACTATTCCTTGCTTTCGAACCATGACTAAATCGGGAAAATCTATGATGTCATTTCCAATAAGAATATTTGGTCCCTCAAAGGTGCCATCGGACACCACATAAAGCTTTACATCTGTCAAATTTACATTATCTACTGTTACTTGCGCTGTAACTATTTTAAAAGACTCCGTAACTCCGCCGATACCACGTATGTTTGTCGAAACTTCACTTAAAATGTTGGCATTGATTACAGTTACGAATGATTCTTTGATCATAGATATGTCTGCTGCGGTGTCCATAATTGCCTCCGTAGTGATCCCGTTTATAACAATAGTCTTAGTACTAACGTTTCTGTCCAAAGGATTCGAATGAGAAATGTTCACTAAAGGAGAAACATAGGGTTTTTGTGGACAGTCCTTTGTTCCGTGACCTTCCATTCTACACCTAGTACAGAACTTAGGCTTTCTCGATTTTAGGCAATCACGAGAATAGTGTCCCTTTTCATTGCAGTTGTAACATACTATAGATTCTGCAGGTCTAACGTGAGAAATATTTTTATTCCAGTTTTCGTTTGAAGTACGATTTTTTCTTAGTATAAATTCTCGATGATTTTCCACTTGAAGTTTACTCCTAAAAGAGTTGTCCAATTCTATGTATTCATCAATCTTATCAGTCAATTCAATAGGTGTATTTAGTGATGACCAAGAGCTCAAGTAGTAATCTCGTACTGCAGGTGGAGCCACTTCTTTAATGCGGTCAGATATTATGAGTCCTTTTAAGTCGTTCATACTTTCAATCTTTAGTCCAGCAATCCATCCAGTAAAATATGTTTCTAATTCGTAATAATATTCACGCCAACTCTTTCCATCCTTAATACTATGTGCATAAAAAAGTTGTCTAAATCTTTCAGGGCTTAATTTGTATCGTTTTAGAAGCAAGTCTTTCACATATACGTAATTTTCGGCATTTTTTTCTGGTTCTTTCAAAATAAGTTCAACTACATCGCTTGGCAATACTCCAGTAAGGCACGCCATCCACAGTGTAGGATCCATTTTAACCCGGGTCATCACTCTTTCGAAATGGACGAGATACAGTCCTATATCGTCATTAAAGGAATCGAATTTTCTTAGTTGAGTTTGCCAATCTACCCTTGGTAGTTCTGACACATGGCTGTTGACTGGCATCTTTGCTTCTGACTCTAATTTTTTTAATTCTAGTTCATACTGACGTTTTTCTCGCTCTATTTCTTCTTGGCGCTTTTCCTTTTCAAGTTGGCGCTTTTCTCGCTCTATTTCTTCTTGGCGCTTTTCTCGCTCTATTTCTTCTTGGCGTTTTTCCTTTTCAAGTTGGCGCTTTTCTCGCTCTATTTTTTCTTGGCGCTTTTCTCGCTCATCTTCGCAGAGTCTATCAGCTTCTAAGGTCGAAATGATACCTTTAACTATTTCTTCATCGTAATTAGCGCTATCTAAGATAACTTTGATCAAAAGTATTATACTACAGTTTTCTATGTCAACTTCCCCTAACTCTGAAGCAATATACTGCAAGTCTCGTTTCCGTACTCTTGATAAATAGGCCATACTTCCTTCTAATAACTTTCTGCCTTTTTTTGACTATTTTGCGAATCCCACTTCTGAATTGTAAACTAATAAACTTTATTTAAACGTAATTACTTTAAACAACTCGTAAAACATCGAAAATACATAACACTGACTTAGAAACACACAACATAACCTTGAAAACCAATTTTCTTAATATCCGTCTCGCGTCGTTCAAATCATGAAGTCCTCATTCCATCAATAACTGTTGCCATTAACAAAAAACATTGTTTACATGCACATTTACACTAAAAAGAATAAAATAAAAATATTTTTGAAAAAAGAAATTGAACCGACTTCAGAACTTCACTCAGCAAATGCTCTAAAAAGTAAAAAATAATTTTATTCTTTGAACACCATCGACACTACATTTAAACATAAGTTTTGAAGTCGGTGCAAAAACTGTGAAATGATGTTTAAGAACATTTTGCCAACATTTTTCAGAGAAAAAAACCGTTGAAAATTAAGAGCTGAATATTTGTACCATTACATAAATATGTGGTTGTCAATATAGTGTATGCGAATGCGATTAAAGAACCTAGATTAATTGCAATTTATATATACAGGGTGTCCACTCCAATCGTGGACCAATAGCTAATTTCTAAATCGTTAGAGATAAGCATATAGTTTATTTAGGAAAAAATCTCCAAATTACGAAAGGAATTTTGGGTCTATTCAATGTTTTTCAAAAAATCAAATTTTGAAAGAGTTACGAAATTTAAATTTTTATACAGCCCCCAGTCCTATCAATCATATTTAGTAAAACATTCTTGACACTGTAACGTTTAAAACTAAAAAAAAATCACTCTTCTACGACAAAAATTGACCGAGTTATGACGTTTTGAAAAATCAAGATTTTGCATTGTTTCATGACGTCATCGAGAGATCGCTTTAGGGACCGTATGCGAAATCCTTCAAAATCTTGATTTTTCAAAACATCATAACTCGGTCAATTTTTGTCGTAGAAGAGTGATTTTTTTTAGTTTTAAACGTTACAGTGTCAAGAATGTTTTACTAAATATAATTGATAGGACTGGGGGGCTGTATAAAAATTTAAATTTCGTAACTCTTTCAAAATTTGATTTTTTGAAAAACATTGAATCGACCCAAAATTCCTTTCGTAATTTGGAGATTTTTTCCTAAATAAACTATATGCTTATCTCTAACGGTTTAGAAATTAGCTATTGGTCCACGATTGGAGTGGACACCCTGTGTATATAGTTAAATTATACTTTCGTATGATTCTATATAGTGTTTTTGCGCCGACTTCAAAACTTATGTTTAAATGTAGCGTCGATGGTGTTCAAAGAATAAAATTATTTTTTACTTTTTAGACCACTTGCCGAGTGAAGTTTCGAAGTCGGATCAATTTTTTTTTTCAAAAATATTTTTATTTTCGTACAAGGAAAAACAAATAATTTCAGGGGCACGGTTTTTCATTTATTTTTTGTTTCATTATTATTGCTAATGCGAATGCAATGTTCGCGATGACTGGTTGTTTTCTTTGCACTGATACTGCGCTAGTAGAAAAACTACTTTTACAGAATTCATTAACACTGTATTTTGGTTCCCAGTCAGTGATTCGCGCAGCCCTTAATGATCGTGAGAGGCAGGGAGAGGGGTGGATTGCGAAAAAAAATACAACTATCCAGAGTATCTTAGAGCCAGATTGGATACTTTTGCTTCGCTACTATTTTTTTTTCCCTTCTTTTGTACTGCTAACGCGAATGCGATATTAGGCTAGGACTGGTTGTTTGTTTTCTTACATGGATAATGCACCAGCAGAAAAACTACTTTTACGAAATTCATCAATACTGCGTTGATTCCCAGCCGGTGGGTGTTTCGCGCATTCCTAGGTGTTCGCGAGGAGTAGCGAGAGGAAGGAGGACGGGAAGGTTAAAACGAAAAAAAAAAATCTGGTATGGACCCCACACTACTTCCTTTTACGTGTAAATTTCTTAGTAGTTGCCTTAAGTGTTAAAAAAAGTGCTTGGTGTGAGCAAGGTAACAATTCACTGCCACTATCTGTGGCAGTGAAACAATGCAAAAAATATTTTACAATGGTTAATTTTCTAAATATTGCTGATTTTAATATCATTCAGTGAATTTTTCGCAAAATATCGCCAATAGCGCCAAGTTGAACCCAAATTCAAAAAAAAAAAAAAAAAAAATTCGCCAAATTTGTCGCCAACTTGGCTATATGTCGCCAAGTTGGCGTCAAACACTTGGCGACCAAAAGCTTGGCGACATATCGCCAGTGGTCGCGCCAATTCATATCACTTGAGTCTGCATTGAAATTAACACTGATTTACCCCAAAAAAGGGGTAAAACACCCCCTTGGGAACATTCGAATGCAAACACAAGGGGAGGTGCACAACTAGACCATCCTCAGAGCCTACATACCAAGCTAGAAGCTTCTACGGCATATAGTTTTTGAGTTATGCGACCCACATACGCACACACGTACATACAGACGTCACGAGAAAACTCGTCGTAATTAACTCGGGGGTGGTTGAAAAGGATTTTTCGGCTGCTTATATGTTGGTAGGTACATATGCACGTGCTGACAGGTCAAAAAAATTAAGGAATTTTCTTTCGGGGGTGAGCAAAATCAAAATTTAGACTCAAATTTGAGTGATTTTTTTTTCGCGATCACAATACTTCCTTTACTACGTAAAAGGAAGTAAAAACAGTCATTTGGATTACCTTTGTACCAGGCTGGATAGCTTTTACTTCACTACTAGTTTTTTCTTGCTTTTTCGTGTTGCTAATACGAATGCGATGTTACGCAATGACGGGTTGTTTTCTTTGCATCGAAAGTATGCTAGCGGAAAAACTACTTTTACGGAATTAATTTACAGCACTGGTTCCCAACCGATGGTGGTTCGCCTAACTTTAGGTGTTCGTGGGGAGTACGGGAGTTGAAAGGGGAAAAAAAACAGTTATCCAGAGTATCTTTGAGCCTGATTGGACAATTTTGCTCCAGTACTGGTTGTTTTTTTTTTTTTTCTTGCGTCGGTACTGCGCTAGCAGAAAAACTACTTTTACTGAATTTATTAACACTGCGTTGGCTCCCAGCCGGTGGCTCGCGCAATCCTAGGTATTCGTGAGGAGTCCTGTGGAGAGGAGAAGGTGAAAACGAAAAAAAAAAAATACACTCATTCAGATTACTTTTGAACCAGGCTGGAAAACTTTAATTCAACTACTAGTTTTTTTTTTTTTTTTTTGCTTTTTTATATTGCTAATGCGAATGCGATTTCTCTGATTATACTAAGCTTTATACTGAAGTTCTATTTTCTGTGCGATAGGGAGAGAGATTTTTTCACTTCGTTGTTATCTTAACTTATATTTTAATCTGATTCATCCCAAAAGACTATATAAAATTTTCGCGAACAAAATAGATAAAAAGTTAGATTGTTGGTGAGCCGCAGGAGACGGGATGCGTTGGCAGTAGGCATGCGTTGGACTCGTCACTAGAGGGTTCCGCGCTCGATCCCAGCTAGTTGAAGATCCTCTCTTTTCACTAATGGTGCGTGGAGCAACGGATTTGTAGAAAAAATTGAGATGCGTGTGTGAAGCGTACGTCCCGAGAAAATGGTAAGACACAGAAATAGAAACATGAAATTTGGTTCAGAGATACAATTTTTTCCGATGATGTGCACCTCGGATCTCTATTTTTGACATCAATATTGAATGTAACCTCCCCTTCCCTGCATTAATGACTTAAACTTTTCAATTAGGTACGCAGAGCCATTGTGGGTCAAAATGGATGGATGGCTATGCCTTCAGCTATCATCCTCATGAAAGAAATGCATTGCCATTTTGGATTCATCTTTACGGCTGGACATTATCCAGCTGGAGCTGAACATGGGTATATGGGGCTGAAGATCATTTCTCCTCCCGGAAGTAAGACAAAACTTATTTTCAAAAAAAAAAAAAAAAAAAACAGACACTTGTAATGTTCCACTGATTTGAACAACCCCTTATGATTCAGAGCCTTTCTGAGAATTTTTGAAACACAGTTCCTCAGATCTCCAATATCTTTCTAAAATTTTTGCGATATTCAAGTGAATTTGTTTAATAATTTATCGCACGCACCTGGCTACCACTAGCTGGTATCCTGTTCCCTTAATATATATTTATTTTATCAAATTTTCAAACATCAGGTTTTCTTTCGTACTGTTAAGTTTTCTTTGAAACTGCCCGTTGCGAGGCACAAAATAGTGGAGAAATTTAGTGTTTTTGAAATCAAAGCTCATATCTTCATGAATATAAGTGATACATTTGCGAAAATCAGCAAATTAATTGTACACAACAAATAAAAATAACATATGAAACGTACAGCTTGCTCACATCTTTTCACCAGGATAAAAAACAACTTTTACACGTCTTCAATTCGTTGTTGGTCCTCTAAATTCATACGGAAACGAGTATGGAAGGTGTCAGCTGTAGCACGCGTTTTGTACTACAAAAACTACAAAACAAGACACCAGATAATTCTCTAGGAGTCTAAAAAGAATGTCAGTTTTTGAAACGTGTCCAAATACGTTTGGCTATATAGTAAATGCGTCAAAATGATGTTTAAGGGTTAAATAAAAATATTCCTCATAATTCGCACATGAAATACAACTTGTAACATTAATAACAATCACGAGTTTTAGTTTTTTATTTAGATACAAACTCGCTTTTTTAAATTTAAAGTAAAAAAACAACTTAAGAAGCCATCATAATATTTGTTTTCTTTTTAAGTTGTGCCGCTTTTGCAACTTAAGCTCTATGTTCTATCTGTGAATTCTTTGGCAAATTTAAAATGCACACCATAATTTTTGATTTAACATGAAAACTTTTACAGCATGATGCATCTTTGAGTCTGAATTGACAACTTTTGCGTCGTTTATTATAAAAGAAGCGTAACTCTATATTTTTTTTATTCGTATTTGTTTGCTGAATGGTATCACAGTTATATATTCAAGTATAAAAAATATTAAGTACATTATTTAAGTATAATTTAGTTATATATCTAAGCATTTTTCCAAAGACACATAAATAAAATCTAATAGTAGCTGAACTGTTCTATTTTTTTCTCTAAGAAAAATGTTTCAAAGAATTTTTTATAATTCAGCATAGCAGAATCATTTACTCGGAGACACACCATCACTTTTACTTTGAACGACTAAAATTTTAATTATTATTTCAGTTCCAATGCGTAAGGAAATTATTGAGAAAGCCAAAGCGTTATCCAAATGTCTAACGTCTTACCAATGCTGTGAAACACTTTCCTACAATTTTTCTGATTTGGGTGAAACAGAATACACTATCGACGGTAACCATCGATTTTCCATAGCTTTAGTGGATCCTGCTGAGACATATGTAAGAGAAATTAAGACCATGTTTGATTTCCCTGCCATAAAGGATTACATCCAGAAAGAATTCAGTTTGAAGATTCATTGCTGCAATGGAGGTAAAGGATTTTTGTAGTTTCATACAGTCAATATATTTTGTAACATCAAAATTTAAAATCAGTTTATTATTGAACATTGATTTGAATGAGGTTTTATTTGAGCTCTTTTCAGTGGCATTGGAGTATATCTAAAGAGTTAATTTACTACCCCATTTATATATCTTCTGACACTATTATATTGTTACTAAATAATGTTTTTTTATGAATTGTTATTAATCTGGTCTGGATACGTCATTTTGGGTTTTTGTGCTTCCAAACATTAATAACCTTCTGAAATTACCAATCTCCCTTTTGGCAGTTCAAAAACAAAGACATAAATTAATTATAATTTCTTGAAGACTTCTGATCTTTTCTTAGGTTAAAACGAAGTTTGGATTATCTTTTAATCTCTATAATTCCAATGTTTTTATATTTCAATTACTTTTTCTTACACAGTAAAGGAAGTAATGTAATCGCGGAAAAAAAAATTCCCTCAAACTTCGGCGACATTTCCATTTTACTCTCAACCGAATGAGCGTTGAGTACTTTTTTCGGTTTGTCCACCCGTGAATATGTGCCTTCGAAAGCATGACACCAAAGATATCCATTTTGAACATCTCCGAAATGATTAATATGAGTTTTCTCATAACGTCTGTATGTGTGTATGTATGTATGTATGTATGCGCTGTGCATATGTATGTGCGTGTTAAGTACGTCAGTGTTAATTTCAATACAGACTTAAGTGAAGTTATAGTTTGGCGATCACCTAGTGGCATGTTACCAAGCTTTTTGCAGTCAAATTTTTGTCATTAGCTTGGCGGCATCCCCCAGAATAAATCATTTTTCGAATTTGATTTCAATTTGATGCTACTTACGATATTTAGAGAGTAACAAATTGAATCATATAAAATTTTCCATATTTAGAAAATGAATCTCTGTAAAAAACTTTCTGGCGCAAAATACTGTTTATATTCTATGTTCATCACTATTAGTTAACTAAATAATATTTCACAGTGCAAAACATTCCTCCAGAACCGTCATTTCGAATTTTTCCAGGGAGGGGGGGGGGGGCAAAAGCTATATACACAATGTAAATTAGCCAAAAAATGGCAAAATCCACGGATACTTACATGTAAATACATTGATTTCCCAAAGTCAGGGAGGCAATTGAACCCCCCCCCCCCGAACCCCGAAATGAAGGGCCGGCATTTCTATTTTTTGTAATCCATTTTAGACACGTTTTAACTACAGCTACGAGAAGGACTTGTGAAAAGCATTATACAGGGTGTCCACTCCAATCGTGGACCAATAGCTAATTTCTAAACCGTTAGAGATAAGCATATAGTTTATTTAGGAAAACATCTCCAAATTTTGAAAGGAATTTTGGGTCTATTCAATGTTTTTCAAAAAATCAAATTTTGAAAGAGTTACGAAATTTAAATTTTTATACAGCCCCCCCAGTCCTATCAATCATATTTAGTAAAACATTCTTGACACTGTAACGTTTAAAACTAAAAAAAAATCACTCTTCTACCACAAAAATTGACCGAGTTATGACGTTTTGAAAAATCAAGATTTTGCATTGTTTCATGACGTCATTGAGAGATCGCTCCTCGATGACGTTATGAAATAATGCAAAATCTTGATTTTTCAAAACGTCATAACTCGGTCAATTTTTGTGGTAGAAGAGTGATTTTTTTTTTAGTTTTAAACGTTACAGTGTCAAGAATGTTTTACTAAATATGATTGATAGGACTGGGGGGCTGTATAAAAATTTAAATTTCGTAACTCTATCAAAATTTGATTTTTTGAAAAACATTGAATAGACCCAAAATTCCTTTCAAAATTTGGAGATTTTTTCCTAAATAAACTATATGCTTATCTCTAACGGTTTAGAAATTAGCTATTGGTCCACGATTGGAGTGGACACCCTGTATGTTCTGTAATCCGAAAGATTAGATCAGGGCTTCCCAAACTGTGGTGCGCGGACCCCTTAGGGGTCCGCCAAGCTTTAGTCGGGGGTCCGCGGTGAATCACGAAAAAAAAAAGGGTTTTAAAGCTTTAAAATTACTTTTTTGCTTTTGAAAACCAGAGTTTTCCTTTTCGAAGTATGCAGTTGCCCTTTATGCCATACTCAATATTTTGAGACAGGTTGCTGCAAGATCATGCGGTCAAACCGTTTTCTGCTCTGACAAAATCGTACTGTCTGTCATCATGTTTATATGAATATTTGATAGACATGTTAATATGGATATTTGATTGACATAACTTCAGGCTAAGCCTTGGAAACTACCTTCCAAGATACTTTTAAGACCTCAATTTCAAGAACTTTACCGGAGACGGTCCCCGAAACTTCACTCCCACATGAATTCACCGTTGATCGTATGGATTAGTGCTCTTACAACTATAATTTCGAAAAATTTCTGGGGAACAGTTACTGACCTCCACTTTCCTTAATATCATCAGGGTTAGTCTACGTTTGAAATTGTAAATTTTAATTTTTAAAAATATCCGGGGATCTTTCCTTGCACCCTTTCGTTACCCAAATGGCAGATTCCTACGTTTATAACGCTTCCATTTCTAAAAAATTTGTGGAGCGCACGAATATCCCTCTTTCCTAACATAACCAAACTCTAAAAGTGCGTTTGAAAAGCTGTAATTTAGCAAATTGCAAGAAATTATTCATTGAAACTTCAATTAAAAATAAAAAAAATCCGGCAGATTATCCCCATACTTCATTTAATCTAATTGTTAACAAAAAGATCTTTCAAAAGAGAATTTTTAAAGCAAGGATTTTGAAAAATCGCCTGATGTGCTGTCTTGGACCTATTGCTCCTCCTAATATGTCTAAAAAAAGGCCTACTGGCTTAAATTTTAAAATTTTCTGGGGGTGGGTGCCCCAAAAACTGCTCTAACATCGCCACAAATCGTATAAAATTGCGGGTTTTTTTTCTTTTTAAAGTACAGTATGCAAAAATTTATGCACTTAAACTAGGTTCATATTACAAATGTTAAAGTGCAGTTTAACTTACGGTCTTAGTTACGAAAGATATGTTAGTAAATATGAACTTCTTTTTACTGACAAAAGATAAATTTGAATATTTATGGCTGTAAAATTGATATAGCAAGCAAAATGCGCCACAATTTGTTTTTCTCCTAGTCTGTGGAGTTAGCGACAAAAACAGCCTAAATATTTCACTTCCGGATACCAGTGTGAAATTTGGTACAGAGCTTAGGTACATATATAAGAACAAAAAACCGCCGGGAGACACTTGATCAGGGGTCATGAACTCCCGTGATGACGTCATCAAGATGGCCGCTTTTACAGGTAAATACGTTCGTTTAATTGCTTAAACTCCATCATAGATTAAAATATTGCAAAACTCAAAGGTATCATCTGAAAGCTCTTTAAAATAGCTATTTAGAAATATTTAATTTTTCTTTCTGAGGTCAAGGGCCCACCTGTAATGACGTCATCAAAATGGCCGCTTTTAAAGGTAAATACGTTTGTTTAACTCCCCCTAAAACTCCATCATAGATTTAAATATTTCAAAACTCAACTATATCATCTGAAAGCGCTTTAAAAGATCTATTTAGAAAGATTTAATTTTTCTTTCTGAGGTCAAGGGCTCACATGTGATGACGTCATCAAAATGGCCGCTTTTACAAGTAAATACGTTCGTTTAACTGCTTAAAACTCCATCATAGATTCAAATATTGCAAAACTCAAATATATCATCTGAAAGCTCTTTAAAAGAGCTATTTAGAAAGATTTAATTTTTCTTTCTGAGGTCAAGGTCCCACCTGTACTGACGTCATCAAAATGGCCGCTTTTACAGGTAAATACGTTTGTTTAACTCCCCCTAAAACTCCATCATAGATTCAAATATTGCAAAACTCAAATATATCATCTAAAAGCTCTTTAAAAGAGCTATCTAGAAAGATTTAATTTTTATTTCTAAGGTCAAGGGCCCACCTGTGATGACGTCATTTGAGGCCATTTTGATGACGTCATTACAGGTGGGACCTTGACTTCAGAAAGAAAAATTAAATTTTTCTAAATAGCTCTTTTAAAGAGCTTTCAGATGATATGTTTGAGTTTTGCAACATTTGAATCTATGATGGAGTTTTAGGGGGAGTTAAACAAACGTATTTACCTGTAAAAGCGGCCATTTTGATGACGTCATTACAGGTGGGCCCTTGATCTTAGAAAGAAAAATTAAATTTTTCCAGATAGCTCTTTTAAAGAGCTTTCAGATGATATATTTGAGTTTTGCAATATTTGAATCTATAATGGAGTTTTAGGGGGAGTCAAACAAACGTATTTACCTGTAAAAGCGGCCATTTTGATGACGTCATCACAGGTGGGCCCTTGACCTTAGAAAGAAAAAATAAGTCTTTTTGAATAGCTCTTTTAAAGAGCTTTCAGATGATGTATATGAGTTTTGCAATATTTGAATCTATGATGGAGTTTTAAGCAGTTAAACAAACGTATTTACCTGCAAAAGCGGCCATTTTGATGACATCATCATAGGTGAACCCTTGACCTCAGAAAAAAAAATATATCTTTATAAATAGATCTTTTAAAGTGCTTTCAGATGATATAGTTGAGTTTTGAAACATTTAAATATATGATGGAATTTTAGGGGGAGTTAAACAAATGTATTTACCTTTAAAAGCGACCATTTTGATGACGTCATTACAGGTGGGCCCTTGACCTCAGAAAGAAAAATTAAATATTTCTAAATAGCTATTTTAAAGAGCTTTCAGATGATAATTTTGAGTTTTGCAATATTTTAATCTATGATGGAGTTTAAGCAATTAAACGAACGTATTTACCTGCAAAAGCGGCCATTTTGATGACGTCATCACAGGTGAATCCTTGACCTCAGAAAGAAAAATTATATCTTTATAAATAGATCTTTTAAAGCGCTTTCAGATGATATAGTTGAATTTTGAAATATTTAAATATATGGTGGAATTTTAGGGGGAGTTAAACAAACGTATTTACTTGTAAAATTGGCCATTTTGATGACGTCATTACAGGTGGGCCCTTGACCTCAGAAAGAAAAATTAAAATTTTCCAGATAGCTCTTTTAAAGAGCTTTCAGATGATATATTTGAGTTTTGCAATATTTGAATCTATGATGGAGTTTTAGGGGGAGTTAAACAATCGTATTTACCTGTAAAAGCGGCCTATTTGATGACGTCATGACAGGTGGGACCTTGATCTCAGAAAGAAAAATTAAATCTTTCTAAATAGCTATTTTAAAGAGCTTTCAGATGATAATTTTGAGTTTTGCAATATTTTAATCTATGATGGAGTTTAAGCAATTAAACGAACGTATTTACCTGCAAAAGCGGCCATTTTGATGACGTCATCACAGGTGAATCCTTGACCTCAGAAAGAAAAATTATATCTTTATAAATAGATCTTTTAAAGCGCTTTCAGATGATATAGTTGAATTTTGAAATATTTAAATATATGGTGGAATTTTAGGGGGAGTTAAACAAACGTATTTACTTGTAAAATTGGCCATTTTGATGACGTCATTACAGGTGGGCCCTTGACCTCAGAAAGAAAAATTAAAATTTTCCAGATAGCTCTTTTAAAGAGCTTTCAGATGATATATTTGAGTTTTGCAATATTTGAATCTATGATGGAGTTTTAGGGGGAGTTAAACAATCGTATTTACCTGTAAAAGCGGCCTATTTGATGACGTCATGACAGGTGGGACCTTGATCTCAGAAAGAAAAATTAAATCTTTCTAAATAGCTCTTTTAAAGAGCTTTCAGATGATATATTTGAGTTTTGCAATATTTCAATCTGTGATGGAGTTTTAAGCAGTTAAACGAACGTATTAACCTGTAAAAGCGGCCATTTTGATGCCGTCATCACGGAATGACCTAGACCTCCGATCAAGTGTCTCCCGGCGTTTTTTTGTCCTCCTATGTGAATTTAAGCCCCACATAAAATTTCAGACTGGTATCCGGAAGTGAAATATGTTTGCATTAACTCCACGGACTATCCCGCTAAAGTAACCGTCAAGAAATCTAGCCCAGGTCTGGTTTAAGCTAAATTTTCAACTTTATTTACTTTGGGGGGAGCGGGGAGGGGGAGGCAAACAATGTTCACATTTGGTTGAGAAAAAATGAAAATCCACAGGAGGAAAATCCTACATATGCTACTAGTTGATTTATTTAAAGTTCAATTCACTACGAACAAAAATTATCTTTGCACTTTCTCTAACGACAGGGGTCCGCTCCGAACTTTGATTCATTAAAGGGGTCCGCTGCTTAAAAAGTTTGAGAAGCCCTGGATTAGATAGTCCAAACTCTCTCTGTCCCAATTACTTCTTATTAAAGGGGTTCAATCTAATTCAAAAATACTTAAACTGCATTTACACTGCGATGCAAAAATTTAGACAAAATGCAAATATGTGAATAAAAAGAAAACTATTCAACGAAATGCTTTCAAATTTCTACTGCAGGTACACAATATGGTCCCAAATACGTGTCTGGAGTTCTTATAACTATGACTGGAATCAAATTTCGGATATTACGAAATACATTATTTTACGTTGTTGCAAAAGTTTAGACAATAGTCAGATTTTATGCAAATATCCCTTGAAATGTGATTGGTGAAGGAAATGTGGGACTGTATTATTCATTTATAAAGTGCAGAGATTGCTGAATAAATAATCAAAATCTCAAAAGCTCTTTAGTTCTCGTGTAAAGAAGGTGAGAAAGTTTGGAAACCGAAATTTTAAAATGAACCTACTTTATTAATTTTTTGTCTTTTAAATCGGCTCTAGTATGGTAGTACATTGTTTTTTACTTTGTGGAGAGCAAATTCAGACATGCGTATCGATCAAAAAGTCCGAGAAAAATTATATTTCTTAAGGATTAAGGAAATTGAAAAAACGGCTCAGACTGACGATTCGCCCCTTAATCCTACAAAACTTCAACTTGGGTCAAAAACAGCACGTGACAGCATAAGTAGGTGTACAACTGAATCGGAATGCATAAAAAAAACGAAGAATTGTGCCTGAGCTTTTTCTGACAGAGTGTCCCAAATAAGCCAAATTTTAATGTGAAAAGCAGCACATGTATCATCGTGACTAAAAAATGAACGGTACTTTCTTTGCTAAAAATTATTAAAGTTGGGATGGCCTAGATGGATTATAATTCTTTTCGCGGGAATGAGAAATATCCAATGATCATATGCTGTGCTGCTTTTACCAATAAAATCTGGCTTATTTGGGACACTCTGTCCGAAAAGGCTCAAGCACAATTCTTTGTTTTTTTTATGCATTCCTATTCAGTTGTTCATCTACTTATGCTGTCACGTGCTGTTTTTGACCCAAGTTGAGGTTTTGTAGGATTAATGGGCGAATCGTCAGTCTGAGCCGTTTTTTCAATTCCTTCATCCTTAAGAAATACAATTTTTCTTAGACTTTTTGATCGATACGCATGTCTGAATTTGCTCTTCACAAAGTAAAAAACAATGTACTACCATACTAGAGCCGATTTAGAAGACAAAAAATTAATAAAATAGGTTCATTTTCAAATTTCTGCCTCCAAACTTTCTCATCTTCTTTACACGAGAATTAAAGAGCTTTTGATATTTTTATTATTTATTCAGCAATCTCTGCACTTTATAAATGAATAATACAGTCCGCATTTCCTCCACCAATCACATTTCAAGGGATATTTGCATAAAATCTGACTATTGTCTAAACTTTTGCAACAATGTAAAAAAATATCTTTTGTAATATCCAAAATTTAATTCCAGTTATAGTTATAAGAACTCCAGACACGTATTTGGGACCATATTGTGTACCTGCAGTAGAAATTTGAAAGCATTTCGTTGAATAGTTTTCTTTTTATTCACATATTTGCATTTTGTCTAAACTTTTGCATCGCAGTGTACGTCTGCTTTTGCATGTATAACTTTCAGTGTCGGGACCTATTGTGAAACGAATTTTCGTGGACGAATTGGGGGTGGCGAGTGAAGACATTCTGAACAAGGTTCCTCTTGAAGATTTCGGCGGTTTTGCGTCTCACCGTGGCAGCGAAAATCACCAAGATTTCGTGCAGATACTGAAAGAGCAAAACTGCCAATTTGGAGTCGTAATCAGCCCAGACGGAGTAAGTTTTCTTCTGGATTCATAAATAATGTCACTTTCTTCAACCTTTTTGATCCTCTCCTCCCTTTTGTCACAAAGTGTCACACTTCCCCTTGCCCCTTCCCCTCGCCATGTCACACTCTATTTTTAATTACCAAATTTTATTAAGAAAACATGTCATGTCACGCTTCTTGTTTCAACCTCCCTAACTTTATCACAAACTGCCACAATTTCACGAATCCTTCTCTCCCTCCAAACTCGACATTATTTATGTGGACGACACCTTACATAAAGAATAAGCTTTTCATACTAAGTTTCTTTGTAGTACTAAGCAATCCATATTGTCCATTGTTTTCACTATACCATGGCAAACGTTCGCTCTTTTTTACTTCCTTTTACGTAGTAAAGGAAGTATTGTGATCGCGAAAAAAAAATCACTCAAATTTGAGTCTAAATTTTGATTTTGCTCACTCCCGAATGAATGTTCAGTTGTTTTTTCGACCTGTTAGCACGTGCATATGTACCTACCAACATATAAGCAGCCGAAAAATCCTTTTCAACCACCCCCGAGTTAATTACGACGAGCTTTCTCGTGACGTCTGTATGTACGTATGTGCGGATGTATGTATGTATGTATGTATGTGGGTCGCATAACTCAAAAACTATATGCCGTAGAAGCTTCTATGTAGGCTCTGAGGATGATCTAATTGTGCACCTCCCCTTGTGGTTGCATTCGAATGTTCCCAAGGGAGTGTTTTACCCCTTTTTTGGGGTAAATCAGTGTTAATTTCAATGCAGACTCAAGAGATATGAATTGGCACGACCACTTGGCGATATATCGCCAAGTTGGCGACAAATTTGGCGAAAAAATTATTTTTTAAATTTGGGTTCAACTTGGCGCTTTTAGGCGATACTTTGCGAAAAATTTACTGAATGATCTTAAAATCAGCAATATTTAGAAAATTAACCATTGTAAAATATTTTTTGCATTGTTTCGTGGCAGATTAGGGGAGTAAATATTTGAATTGTTACTTTGCTCACTCCAAGCACTTTTTTTAACACTTAAGGCAACTACTAAGAAATTTACACGTAAAAGGAAGTAGTGTGGGGTCCATAACAGATTTTTTAAACTTTGTGATTGGTAGATTACAAGTCACATAACCCTTTACCACTGAGTAACGAATGAAATTCATGAAAACGAAATTAGAAACAAAATCGCATCTTTGGTAATAAACAGTATCGTTTACTTATTTCTAATGTAGAATACAGAAAAATTAATTTTATTCTCCCCCTCCCCCCCCCCCCCACACACACACTCACATTTTACTTTATTCTTTCGATTGTTATTAATTCTGCACTGCACATTTTTAAAATATAAAAAAGAATGTTTTAAAAAACAATACTTCAAAACACTCCCAGAGGAATCTGCGGCACAACCCCTGTAAATTCTGTTCAATGTCAATCATGATTGTGACAAAGAAAAAAAAAGACGTCGCGACCTATGCAAGCGAGTTGCGTGCGACCACATAAGTTTCTTTTGTCACGCATTTATTTTCTTGTTAATTCATGTGTAATATTTTGTTACAAATTAAACTCGCAATCTAAAAGTCTCCAATTCTCTAACAGTCTCGATGTCGAAGCTCCAAGGGACCGGCCAAAAGCTTCGAATTATTGGTAGTTCGAAGTTCTAGGAAGTTCCGACTGCCTACTCAAGAGTTGGAACCGAATGATAACTTCGAGATAAAGATTTATCACCCTAATTAAGGATACGATTTGTGCTCCGTAGGGTGCCGCTGGTGCTATGAGCGTTTTGCCCCTGAAAGGTGCCGATTGCAAATCGTACTTTTTACTGTGTAGCCTTTAAAAATAACCAAAATGCGACACGAATCATAAATTGATGAACAGCTCAATTGTTTTTCCCAATTTATAAACGTGACGTTCTACTTTTAGTGTCGTGTGTCAATTTTTGGTGAAAATGGTTTCCGAGTGTCTTCCTCAGATTCGTTAGCAGTAATTGCTGAAAATTCTCCTCTCATCCCCTTCTTTAAGAAAAACCCTCTCGAAAGAGTTGTTCGTAGCATTTGTACCTCCCATGCTGTAGACAGGTAAGTTCCATTTTTTGATAAAAGTTTTTCATGGTATTCAAAGTTTAACAGTTAAATAAATAAAGTAGAAAGAAATGAATTTTTTCTTACTACTTTTGGTGCGTCAAAAGAAGTTTTAAAATATTCAAAAAAGCTTACTTGAAATTAAATCAGAAGGGGTGGTATTTTCATTTGTTTATTCTTTTATTTATTCTGAAAAAAATATTCCACCGCGCGATGAAAGTACAATTTCTATGTTTGACGAAAGTAATGTAAAGAAAGTGACACTTGTGGTGATGTCATAAATTAGAGTTTTCGAAATAGTTTGTAACACTTTTAATAAGACTACCCTTAGGAATGAAACTATTAAATTTAATATCAGAACAAGAAGTTCTGTCAAGAACTAAACGAGCCTACTTTCCCGTACATCGACATCGGCATTCTAGCATCTGATCATTATTCTCTTGATTATCTAAGACTAAAAATTATGTCAAACATACCTTTTTAGCACTTGAAGCTGATTTCTAAAAGCAAAATATACCCCTCTCATCAGATGAAATAGACACATAAAAAGTAAATAAATGAATAAATAAAGTTTTGTCGCACCTTTTAAAGAATGTAACTGTTACAGTTCTTCCGTAGAAAAATTCCTCAATTGTTTTCAAAAAAAAAATTAAAAGTACAAAGTACATCAAAACACATTTTATCAAAGAAAGAAAAAAAAAAGAAAAAAAAACTCGTCCGTTGATAAAATGTCTCGAATTTCACTTTTAATCCGTTGCCAGTTGTTAAATATAAATAAAGAATAAAATGCCCTCGTGAATGAAACATTTTTGTTACAAAAAAAATCGTCTGCCAAAAATAATAATAATAATAATAATAAATTCAATAAAACAAATGAATAAATAAACAAAAAATCGTCTGCACAGTCAGTCATTTTTTTTCGGACTGTTTACTCAAAAGTTATTAGGGGTGACAGCTTGCTTGAGCGGTTCAATGTTAAACGAAAAATTGTTCAAATCGGAAATGTAAGTACGGGAATGAAGTATCCTTGAAAAGTTCTTTCCAACAAAAAAAAGTTTGTTCAAATCGGACTGTTCATTAAAAAGTTAGTATCGTGGGACCGGTTGTTTGAACGGCTCAAATTTGAACCAAAAATTGTTCAAATCAAAAAATCAAATATGGGAATGAGCTGTACTCGCCGAGATCTTTACAACAAAAAAAAGTTTGTCCAAATCGGACTGTTCATTCAAAAGTTATTAGGGGGGGGACAGACAGACCGACCGACCGACCGACCGACCGACCGACACACAAATTCCCCATCTCAATACCCTACTTTCAAATTTTTAATTTTTCGATATTCATTTTACCTTTTTATTTTTTTCACTTGGCGATATTTTTTTTTGACTTGGCGATATTTTTTAACTTGGCGATATTTTTTGGACTTGGCGATATTTTTTAGATGCATTAAGCTACTTTTAATACTTTTTTCGTCTTTCTTTTATTTTTAACGGGAAAGTAGGCTAAAAATCAACATAATGACGCTCAAAGTGCAAAAGGAAAAGAATCGAATAGACATTTTTCGACTATACAAAAACGCTTTTTAGCCTACTTTCCCGTTAAAAATAAAAGAAAGACGAAAAAAGTATTAACCGCTTAGTCGTCGTGCCCGTTCCTCATACGGGCAGAACATTCGGGCAAATTTTATCGTGCCCGTGTCCCATACGGGCTGCGTTTCTGATATTTTTAAAGCTTCAAAACTTTTACTTTTTGTTGTGCCCGTATTATCTTTTATTTCTTCAACTACTGCACCTACTAAAGAAGGTGGAAGAAAAACAAATTTGGAGTTTCGAAAGGATTTGGTCGATGAAGCAAACTTTAAGGTGAAATTGAGCAAGTTGATTAAAATTTTCCTACCTTTAAAAAACCACTAAATTCAAAGGAAAATGCAGTGTTTTTTATTTTAATATGTTTAAAATATTATGAAAATAAAAAAAAAAAATAAAAAACCTGATGAATTTTGATCAGTTTTTGGAAAAAAAGTGCGACGAGTAAGCGGTTAAAAGTGGCTTAATGCATCTAAAAAATATCGCCAAGTCCGAAAAAAAGCCAAAAAGAAAGAAAAAGGTAAAATGAATATCGAAAAATTAAAAATTTGAAAGTAGGGTATTGAGGAGGGGAATTTGTGTGTCGGTCTGTCGGTCGGTCTGTCCCCCCCCTCCCTAATAACTTTTGAATGAACATTCCGATTTGAACAAACTTTTTTTTGTTTGAAAGATCTCGGAGAGGCTCATTTCCATATTTCGCTTTAAGATTTGTACCATTTTTCATTCAATATTAAACCGTTCAGAAAAAAAATTAACATTAGCGCCTACGGGGAATTTAAGTTGAATGTTGATCCTGGACTTAAAGTCGGATTTCCTCCAAACTAACTTTGTAAGAAAATGGTTTTGATAAATAATGTTTGTAAAGTGCTTTTCTGAATAATCTTCTATGAGGACTCTGATTCCGACTCCGACTCCGCAAATATGGCGGAAATGCAGGCTCAGAAAAAAATGACTGACTGTGCAGACGATTTTTTGTTTATTTATTCATTTGTTTTATTTTATTTATTGTTGGTTTTTTTTTTCTTTTTTTTTTTTTTTTTTGGCAGACGATTTTTTTTTGTAACAAAAATTTTTCATTCACGAGGGCATTTTATTCTTTATTTAAATTTAACAACTGGCAACGGATTAAGAGTGAAATTTGAGACATTTTATTATCAGACGAGTTTTTTTTTTCTTTCTTTGATAAAATGTGTTTTGATGCTGTTTGTACTTTTATTTATTTTTCAATTTTTTTTTTTTTTTGGAAAACGATTGAGGATTTTTTCTACGGAAGAATTGTAACAGTTACATTCTTTAAAAGGTGCTACAAAACTTTATTTATTGGTTTATTTACTTTTTACGTGTCCATTTCATCTTATGAGAGGGGTATATTTTGCTTTTAGAAATCAGCTCTAAGTGCTAAAAAGGTATGTTTAACATAATTTTCAGTCTCAGATAATCAAGAGAATAATGATCAGATGATTGAATGCCGATGTCGATGTACGGGAAAGTAGGCTCGTTTAGTTCTTGACAGAACTTCTTGTTTAGCCTACTTTCCCGTTAAAAATAAAAGAAAGACGAAAAAAGATTAAAAGTAGCTTAATGCATCCAAAAAATATCGCCAAGTCCGAAAAATATCGCCAAGTCCAAAAAATATCGCCAAATCCAAAAAAAAAAAGAAGTCAAAAAGAAACAAAAAAGAAAAATTGGAAAGTAGGGAATTGAGATGGGGAATTTGTGTGTCGGTCGGTTTGTCGGCCTGTCTGTCTGAAAGATCTCGGCGAGTACAGCTTATTCCCATATTTGATTTTTTGATTTGAACAATTTTTGGTTCAACTTTGAGCCGTTCAAACAACCGGTCCCGCGATACTAACTTTTGAATGAACATTCCGATTTGAACAAACTTTTTTTTGTTGGAAAGACCTCGCCGAGTACAGCTCATTATCATTGATTTTTCGATTTGAACAATTTTTGGTTCAACTTTGAACCGTTCAAATAACCTGTCCCGCGATACTAACTTTTTAGTGAACAGTCCGATTTGAACAAACTTTTTTTTGTTGGAAAGATCTTATCAGGAATACTTCATTCCCGTATTTACATTTACGATTTGAACAATTTTTCGTTCAGGATTGAACCGTTCAAACAAATTGTCACCCCTAAGAACTTTTGAGTGAACAGTCCAATTTAAACAAACTTTTTTTTTTTGTTCAAAGGGTCTCAACAAGGATACTTTATTACCATATTTCAATTTTCCATTTGAACATTTTTTCGTTCAACATTGAACTGTTCAAGTAACCTTTCCCCACGTAATAACTTTTAACTAGAGATGGAACGAAGCGGCATTTGGCCGAAGCGCCGAATACCGAAGCTTCGGCTGGCGCACATATTGAAGTTTTGGGATTAAATGCATAATAAATGCGTAGAGTTTTATACTTTTCTCCATATGTTTTAATACTCTTAGCGTTACACAACATTTTCAGCTTACTGAGTCATTCTTAAATTAATTTCACTAATTAAAAGTTTTCTTGTTTTGTTTTGCTTTGTACTGCTAGTGCAAGAAAAGACGACATTACTATTTTCGTTTTGCAAATTAGTAGTAGGAAGCTCTACTTGGAACATGAAAAGCTCAGTCTGCAATTCAGTTGATGTTTTATAATAAAAAAAACTGATATGATCATGTATTATAATACCATAGAACTACCCAATCTACTACTATTTACGCTGTGTTATATATTTATCTTAATATTCTTAATGCAAAATGCTTCAGTTTTTGGTGAATTCGAAAAAATAGTAGGGTAAAAGCACCAGTAGTCGGCTATTTAAGAGATCTTTTGTTGATCTTGGCTAACCTAGAACTTTCAGCTATCAATACAGTAACAAAAACAAGTAAAACTTTACAAGGATGAACCTTTCTGATAGTGAATCATCTACTTGTTTCAGAAATTAAAAAAAAAATATGTTAAAATCCAAGCTGTTGTCAACACTAGTAAATGCTCCAGTAGTCGGCCACAGAATCATCTTACCTGGAAAATAAGCAGAATCTCAATCTTGGATGACGGGCACACCATTCAAAATGAAATGACTCATTACTAATTCAAGAAAAAGTACCCGAAACTTAACTGCCACTGATTGATGATTGAGGATAAGTACATGAATGTGTGAATGCGTCATATCTGATTTTGAATTAAAAATGTACTACTATTTATGAGGAGTTTTATGTCATTGTGGCCGACTACTGGAGCACTTACCCTATCATGTATTCTTTTTTACTTGTCTTTCATTCGCTGCATAAATTTGAGGCCGAAGCGGCCGAATCACAACTCATGCTTCGGCCAGACCGAAGCTTCGGCAAATTGGGCAAATTGGCCGAAGCTTCGGCCCGGCCGAAGCTTCGTTCCATCTCTACTTTTAACTGAACCGTCCGAATTGAATAAACCTTTTTTTTGTTCGAAAGATCTCGGAGAGACTCATTCCCATATTTCGCTGTTTGATTTGAACCATTTTTTGCTCAACGTTGAACCGTTCAGAAAAAAACTTAACATTAGAGCCTACGGGGAAATTTAAGTTGAATGTTGATCCTGAACTTAGAGCGGATTTCCTTCAAACTAACTTTGTAAGAAAATGGTTTTGATAAATAATGTATGTAAAGTACTTTTCTGAATAATCTTCTGTGAGGACTCTGATTCCAACTCCGACTCCGCAAACATGGCGGAAATGCAGGCTCAGAAAAAAATGACCGACGATTTTTTGTTTATTTATTCATTTGTTTTATTTTATTTATTGTTATTATTATTGTTATTATTATTATTTTTTTTCAGCAGACGATTTTTTTTAACAAAAATTTTTCATTCACGAGGGCATTTTTTTCTTTATTTATATTTAACAACTGGCACCGGATTAAAAATGAAATTCGAGACATTTTATTAACGGACGAGTTTTTTTTTTCTTTGATAAAATGTGCTTTGATGTTAATTGTACTTTTATTTATTTATTTATTTATTTATTTATTTATTTATTTTTTTTTTTTTTTTTGAAAACGATTGAGGAATTTTTTCTACGGAAGAACTGTAAGAGTCACATTCTTTAAAAGGAGCGACAAAACTTTGTTTATTCATTTATTTACTTTTTACTTGTCTATTTTATCTGATGAGAAGGGTATATTTTGCTTTTAGAAATCAGCTTTAAGTGCTAAAAAGGTATGTTTGACATAATTTTCAGTCTCCGATAATCAAGAGAAAAATGATCAGATACTAGAATACCGATGTCGATGTACGGAAAGTAGGCTCGTTTAGTTCTTAACAGAACTTCTTGTTGAAATATGAAAAGAGCTTCCAGTCGCTAAGTGGCCGTTACAATGAAGACTTGCTTCTTATATTTTGATTTGAGTTCTTTAATGGAGTGCGATTGAAAAATGGATTTATTTTTGTATGAGAGGGTGTTTGATTGCGCTTTTTAGTAATCATATTTATATTTATCAATAGGATTTTTATCTGGTCTTCCAATCCAAAGATATATTTCATTTAAAATATACGAAGATAACTTTTACTTAATAGCTTGTAGATGAATCATAACAACAGCAATAATAATAATGTAATTAATAATAATAAAATACAAATTAAATAAAAAAATTTTAAAAATGAACAAAGAATACTTTTCAAAAAAAATCTCAGTATTACTTAAAAAATTTGCAGTAATTATGTAAAAAATGCATTTTTTTATTTTCTGCAGGGTTGCAGCGAAGTTATCCCTGTTGCTGTTTGAAGTCTTACCAGGCTGGCGTAATTTTCCCTGTGCCATGTTGGCTCCTAAATCACGTTCAATTCTTTTCGGCGCAGAAAGTGATGGAATTGGAGCCAGTTCATACGAGTAAGAGTATGCTGATATGGATTGTATAGCTTACAATTAAATCAAAACATTGGGTCTATTATCCTTGAAATTTGAGATTAAAAAAGTATTATTTAGATAAAAATGAAAAATAACATAAATGTCAGTGCCGGATCAAGAGGGGAACAATCCGGGTCATTACCCAGGGCGGCAACCAGAGCCCGATTAACCTCTGAAGTTAGGGGAAGCTCAGTCTCCTGTAGGGGCCCTCCACTTTTCGTTTAAGGAAAATTTTCGGAAAACTCTGCTCTTCACGTTGAAACAGAACTCATTTATGCTACAAAGATTATTCCTAAAAAGCCCAGCAAAATATATTGAACAAATTATTTTTTAAATCAAATTAAAATGTAGGAACTGTGGTTTTAAGCAGTTTTCCTGTCATTTTTGGGCCCTCTGAAATTTCTGAGGGGAAGCTCAAGCTTCCCGAGCCTTTTGAGAAATCAGGCCCTAGCGGCAACTTCTGAATGGCGGCAAATACACGCTATTTATATCTTTCGTTGCTTTGTATATTTTTTCCCTTCATCAAGGGGAGGTATCCTATTGAGATTGTGTTCTCTTCAATTTGACCAGCATTTATAATTATTGAAATTTTAACAAATATGAGTTGTAGAAATTCAAATCTAGAGTAGTAATAAAATTTGTCCATCATTCTTAATACCTAAATTCCAGAAATAGAGGTTGCAGTTATCAGGACCTTTATTACATTTGAGATTTTAATATGTTTGAATCTTGAAAATGATGCTATATACAGCGACAAGTGTTATTCTAATTCAAAAGAATTATGTGAT